>JANHGB010057269.1:0-24714 GCA_026283785.1 Coracopsis vasa
TTGCTTTACTATTGGTAATAAAATACATAAAAATAGAGAGTGATAATGCACATTTAAAAAATCTGTCCGTTTTTAGAAATTATCAAATTCAGCCTTCAGCTAACAACTGGAACTAATAAATGCAATTACATTTCTTTAGACATGTTGCTCCAGTCAGATATTTCTATTTTTATTAAGATTAAATGGATTTTTAAAATCTAATTTCTTCAAATAATACATTAATTAAAAAAACCATTTAAAGCCTGGTATTGGAAGATAGTTTATTTCTCCTGAATTCTTTGCATGTGTGATTCCAGAAAATTCATTAGATTAATGATAATACGTTATCATTGCTAAATGTTTTTTAGTTTAGTTATTTCATGACACACAAAGATGAGGAAGAAAGATCAAGTAAAATACAACCAGCTGGTGAGATGATGCATGATACACTGCTGAAAAGATCAGACTTTGTTCAGAAATACAATACCCAGAATAATTCCAGCCAAAATGTCTGTTGGGCAAAAATGTAATTTTAGAAAAGCAATAGTTCTCATTACAAGGTTTTCAGTGATCATTCTGTCTCTTAAATCTAATCTGGAAGTGATCAGCGATGCTACAAGATTGAGTATGTTGAGTAGTAATATGATGCTGCTGGATTGACTTTTCCACGCAAAGTACATTAAAAAATTCTAATTGATACTTTTCAAATAATACATCCTGGTGACTTGTTTTTAATGTTTTAAGCATTTGTGCATATGCACGTATGCATATATACGTGTGTGTACATGTAAGTTCCATAGTGGGAATTTATAAAGATTTTTGGATTTGCTCATGAGGGAGGAATTATCTCACTTGTTATAATGGGAACCTGCTTATATTCAGTATTTTTATTGTCAGAAATAACAGAAACTAGTAACATAATAGGAATGGTGAAAGCACTTTTTTACTGCAAGTCATAACAACAGGGAGCTTGTCTTGCAAATGATTTTTTAATATATGGCATTTTAATGATTAGTAGCTGGTTTTTACGTTCATTTAGGTCCAGCTACATATAGCGTAAGCTGCACATTTAATTACTACATCACGATTAAGTTAAGACTAACATTTCCCACACTAGTTTTTGAGAAAGGAGGATGAGGCAAGACGGGAAGGTGAAAAAATTACCTTAGGACAAATCACTACCTAGGTTCTCACAAAAATCTGGGTGAGATTCTGTTTTCAGGTTGGCTCCTGCAGCTTCCTGATCAGTAGCAGTGAAACAGGCTTTGGTGGTCTGCAACCCGTGAGCGTATTTGGATCCCTTGTGCCTGGGAAAATGACCCAACAGGTCTATTGTTTAATGCTGCCAGGGGCAAGTAATTAATTCTTTGTTGCTCTAGGAGAATCCAGCAGTGCCTTAGATGTCCCTTCAGTCTTTTGGAAGAGCATCCTGCTCATGTACTTAATTTATCAGAATAACACATCTTTCTCAATAACAGTAATGTCAGCAAAAGAGACAAGGCAGAAACTCAGTCTGTGCTTGCCTGCTGCTACTATAAAAAAAGCAGACTTACTTAGGAAAACTGACGGAATTTCAATTGCCCAGAAATATTGCCCAGAATCAGTTGATAGGGTTGCATGGGGAGTGTGAGCATAACAACAACAAACCCTGTTGAAGGGATGTAAGTTTTAAGAGAAAAAAAGTGATTCCAATGCTTTTAAAATTTGCAGATCGGAGCTGTCCCACCTGTCTGTGACCTCCTGAGTGTCCTGAAAAGAGAGGAAGAAAACTGTGCTGAGACTCTCTCCCTGGAGGCAAAGAACAGAACGACAGAAAATTATCTGCTCCTGAGCTCAGGTAAAGGCTGAATGCATGTGCATGGCAAAAAATGCTTTCAGATGAGCCAGATGGTCTCAAAATCAGATAACCCCACACTCCTTTCCATAGGAGGCAGGCACCTTGTATACATCTCTCATTTAGGAGCGGAAAAATGGGTAAGATCTATTATAAGGCTCTGAGAGTGGGATTTTGAACTTACTGTGACAGCAATAGATGTAGGAGCTAACTCAGCTGCTCAGCTGCAGTCCTCACAGCTAGGGAGCACATCAGCAACAAAATCTTGCATATTGCAGAGGATTCTAAATTCTCCTCACCTTGGACAAGGATGCAAACAAACTAAACTTCACAGGACTGTGCAGGTGCAGACCAGCACTAGCATAAATTAGCAGGCAGTACTGTTGTACAGATGGTGTTGGTTTAGATCAGTCAAATAATTATATCTTCTGTGCCCGCTCTCCCAAAATCTAAAGAAAGAGAAGTTAAAACTATCAGATTTGTTAAATCTTTGAGAAAGCATTTCTGATGGCTGTCAAAATTCCTCTTTTAACATTATAAGGCAGATTAAACAAGGCATACTGCCATGAGCTCAGGGATACCCACATGGCAGAAGGGTTTAAGCTGAAAGTGGCCAGAATGACTATGCCCCTCTCTGTCTCTGTAACTCTGCAAACGCACCTCCTGGCAGTGAAACCCCAGAGGAATAAACAAGGGTAAGATGTACATCTTTCCCCAAGTAATGGTTCTCAAAGAGCGAGCCCAGGAGTTTCCTTTTGCTGGTCTTTGCTCAAGGAGGATTTGTTACCTTGGTGAATTTGAAGTAATTCTGGGAAATAATGCATGTGAAAATATGTCCTTCTGGGAGGAGACCATCCCAACATTGTAATTTTTCCAGGTATTTCTGTGCACTGAGTCTGATTTGGGGACTTTATGCCAGTGACACTGGTATGAAGGTTCGATAACCCAAACAATGCTGCATGGCTAGGTATAAGTATAGATATCACCCAATGCGATGTTTCATTTGTTGTTAAACTGTTGCTTTGATGTAAATGGTTACCAAGTTCCATAAACATTGGCACAGGGAGGGCACTGGAGCTGAGGTGCCCTGGACTGTGAAAAGCTCTGTATTTTCAGGCACCAGGACTGCTGTGCAGGAGGATATCAACACACTTCTAGAAATGTAAATATCTTTGTTGGGGTAATGGAGGCTGGCCTTGTAAAGCATGAAGTGTTTGAAGACAGCATTCAGCACTTTCTCCTCTCTGCTTTCAGTGAGTGTGCAAGGTATTCGGCACACAACATGACCTGCCAGGCATGGGGTGGTCCTTGTATGCTTCAGTGGCCTCTCTTTTCCCTGTCATGTTACAAACCCCACAAAGAAGGCTTTGATAAAACCAATGACAGTGACCAGAGGCAACAGGGACCTAGTCTAGATTTCAGACTATGTCTGGAGAAGAACAAAATAAGAAAGGCCAGAATTCCAGTTTGTAGCACAAAGGACATCCACTGTAGGTCTTCTCTATTAACACTCTGCACCACAGACCAAAATTTACCTATGCCAGCTTGTAGCACCTAAGCAAGATGTCAAAGTTGAGATCACCATCATGCTGTGCTCCATTGACCACCAGCTGCCTGATGCATCTCTACCAGTCCTGCTAAAAGGCAACACAGCCAAGCCAAGGGCACACAAAGCCTCCCTCGCACACTGACTGTAGGAGGGGGACCACAGCAAGGCCAGCCTTGGCTGGGGAAAATGGGGTGAATCTGAGCAGTGTCAGCCAGTCCCTGCAGCTGCTAGAGGCCTCAGTTGGCAGAAGGTGCAGGGAGGGTAAAGGAGCCACAGGCTTGTGCCTGCAGAGCCCAGCAGGGCTCTAGGTTCAATGGCTGCTCTGAGACGGGTCCTCCAGCAGCTGTGTCACACTATCAGAGGTCTGGCCTTGGACACAAAAACAGTATAGGCAGACTTTGCCAGAATATTGGTGCGTATCAGTGTCTTGCCTTGGCCTGCAAATGTGAATTCCTTCGCTTTAGAGTCCCAAGAACTGACAAAGTTTGGCAAAGCTTTGCTCTCCTGCAGTAGAAAAGCCATTGAGAGCCGCAACCAAGCCCAGACTGTTTGCATTATTCATTTCAACACAATCTTGGCATAATGAAAGAGATGAACAAGCAGAGTGGTATTTATGGTGATAAAAGGATGACATTGATACTGTTCCTCTCTGCCCTTTCCCCAGTATCATCCTGAAGTTGTTTAAACTCTTAGTCAAGTTGTATCTTTTTCTGTTTACAGAAGGATTATGTAAAGAAAACATATGTGGAAGCTTTAGAAAGCTTCACATGAAAGAAGATGTGGAAGCTTTAGAAAGACTGAAAAATGAGCTAAAAAGTTCACATCTGGTTTCCTTCATCTTTCCAAGGCCATTCAATAGTTACTAGAAGACAGATGGATAGTCAAGGGCCTAATAAAAAGATCACAATGCCCCAAGTTGCTCTTTGTCTGGCTAGTATAGATCAGTGGACTCAAGGACCAGAATGGGACAGGCCTACAGCTTGCTGGGGGTGATTTGAAGCAAGCAGCACCTGTTCTGCCCTATCCAGGTGTCGACAGGTTTCAACAGGTCTTGCTCTGTCTCATCCAGATACTCTGCTGTTCAGAGTACTGAGCATCTTTGTTCCTGTAGCTGCCTTGGTCCCTGAGAGATGCTGTCTGGTGCTTTGTTGCTTGTTTCATTGTGTTTTATTGTTGTGAAAAGTTTCATGGTGTTTCATCACTTGGAGATGCTGCATGGTATTTTGCTGTTGCCCTCTCAGGCAGATGTGCTGGAATGTGGGATAACATGAGCTGCTGGCCTTCATCTGCCGTGGGACAGACTGTCAGTGCTCAGTGCCCTGAATTCTTCCAGATGCTGACTGGGAAAAAAGGTAACACTAAAGATATGCTTTTATTGCCCAGGCATGCTTTATTAAATATGTTATTTACAAAGATGCCACTGTCAGTTCTGAACTTGAAGTGAAATTGTGTCCCTGCTTCTTTTAAAGAGCGATGTTCACTTAGCAGCTCCATTTCCAACACTAAACTGAATGTGAGAAAGTCTGGAATTAAAGTAGCAAAGTGTTTTAAGTGTTTACTTTTCTTAACCAGGTGGAAAAAAGCGCAGGAAATAAACGTTGTCCTGAAAAGCAGTTTTAACATGATTTCTTTAGGGAAATAGTTTTCACCACTCAGCCTCTGCATTTATGTATTTCTGTCTGTCTTTCCCCTTCTAGTAACTCCCAGAGCCAGTGGCTGATCTCAGCTGAGCTTGACACAGACAAAAATTCACACAGCATTAAGTTCACACAAGTTTTGGCAAAATAGCCAGGCAGATGGGGTAAAAGATCCCTTTTTTGCTTCCATCAAGAGGAAATCTGTACCAGAGTGTTAATTCCTTGGTTGTGACAGGCTCCACACAAGTGGCACAAATTCATGGAAACTCAGATGTCATGGCTTACCAAACAACTTACTCAAAAAGAGATGAGCTCAAGCAACACTTGTCTTTTTCCTGGGATTTTTAAGATTGAAGTGAAGTGAAATTTATTCCCAGTGTGCTGCAGTAATCATGAGCCATTAAGTAGGAGTTTCTGTCTGCTTTCTGTTCATTTCTACTTTTCAGCAATGCCCAAGAAATGTGCTTAGATTTTTCTTCAGTGAGTTAATGATTCAAATTGAAATAGGGTTTTGCATTCTTCAGTTATAGGACACAGATTAATAAGGTCTAGTACTTACAGAAAAGCAGACATTAATTTTATGGAGGGCGGAATGGGAGACAAAGTATTAGATTGTCTAATAAAAATCAGAGAAGACAGAGGAGAAGCACTTATTGCTCTTTAAATAAAAGCAGACATGAGACATTCAGATTAAAATAAATACTGTGCTACTTTCTGTACACACAAACAGTAGCTGCTCATTGGGTCATATAATCTGGTTTAAAGACAGAGGATAAACTACACAAAGACACAGATCACTGCTGAAGAAATCATCCATCTGTCATGTGCTCACAAATCTTTGAGTAGTGATACCAGCACTTAAATGCATTAAATGAAAACCCTGCTGGTACAGCCACTAGAGGGAAGATGCACCCTGTCTCTGGCCTTCTTACTGGGGAGGAAAACAGGGATTTGTACATCCAAAGGTCATAATTACATTCCAAGTGTGCACTGTGTTATCTTGGAGATCGTCTAACAGCTTTAAACATTATTTGCCCTCCTTATCGAGAGGCTAGGAGCTGAACAGCTTCTGATAAGTAATAATCAGAGTGACAGTGTTCAAAACAGAAACCCAAGACATGGTTTATTGGAATTTGCATCTTATTTCAGTCTCTGCATCTGGCATTTTGGGTCAAAGTCAGCAATAGTTTATTCTCATTCTCATAGCCACATTCTCCTCTGATTTTATACTGCGGTTGGCTTGTGACTCCTGCGTTTCATTACTGTTAAAGTCATTGCCCTGTTTGAAGCAATTTTGCAAAAGAAAAACAGAGATCTGTTTGCTTAGAAAAAAGGCAAAAGTTTTCTCTCCTCACCACCAACAAAGCAGATGGACAGCCACAAATGCCAAAGACCCATATGTTAAGGGACACAGATAGCTCTGAGCTCTGACCAAACCCTGGTCTCTGTGCTTTGTGCTGACATCTAGACTTGCATCTGCAGCCCAGGCTGTCTGGCCCCTTCCCATATAACAGACCAGAGAAACAAAATATTCTGTAACCTAACAGTAATATAACCAAAGTTCACATCCAGACCTGCATATTATGTCTCAGGCAACAAATGTGGAAAGGTGCGATGACTGTGAGGATTCAGAGTCAAAGAAGGCCACATCAGATGTCCCCAGTTCCACAGCCATACCTTTAGTCAGTGTTCCCCCTTGCCTAGGCAACTCCAGAAGACTCGAAGTCACCAGTAAACACCAAGAACTGATTGTTAGATGGACTGCAGACCCCAGGTCCGCTCTGAGTGGGGCATGCTGCAGCTTCCCCAGTGTGTGTGCCACCCATAAGCAAGTACCATTGTTAAAATTTTGCTCATAATCTTCCATCCTTTGCATATAACGCAATCACATGCATACACCATCACAGAACTTCATGTCTTCTGTCTGATGTACTTTGACATCCTCAGGCAAAAACCAGTTACGGACATGTTTACAAGCACAACACTTTGCTCTGAGTTAAGTCTTAATAATTGAAGCTGAAGCAAAGGATTTACCACCTTATGACTCCCTTGCTGAGTGCCAAGACAGGTTGGGGAGAACTGTTTGGGAGAGCTGTTTCTCTCCTGTTGTTGCTACACTGCAGCAGGACATAGAAAACCTGGCTTAAAAAGCAAGCCTGGCCCTTTGAAAGATGCTAAGCTGGAACAAGATATTCATAAAAGCGTCAGAATAATGGTCTGTTACTGACACACCCAGAGCTCTTTCCATTTGGAAGTCTCAGCATATTTGCTGTGCCTTGCAGTTTTACAGAGGTGAGCTCAAATCAAGTGCAGACATGCTGTTGGGTCACCAGAATTAGCCCAGAGGCAGCAGGAGCCCTGACTCTGTCCTGACAGTCTCAGCAGGGCTTCAAAGAGCATAAACCAGTGCCAAACACTGCTGCACACGCATCTACCTCCATTCCCTCAACACTGCGGGAATGTTTTGCAGGAACTGGATGGCCTTAGAGTCTTCAGGGCCAAATGCGTGGGAAAAAAAGTGGACTTTTATGATGCCTTCTGTCAAGGGTTCTACCAAGAAGGGCTGCTGATTTCAGGTCCTCTCTAAGTCCTTGCTAGTATTGACATTGCTGCAGCAAAGCCAGGATTTCACTCCATGTTTCTAAAGTGTGGCTCCTACCTGACAGACTAATGTGAGCAGGATAGCAGGTACTGGTTTTACTTCTTTGTAAAAAGTTTCTCTTCTCTTCAGCACATAACCTACCTGCCCACTAGGGTCATTTGATTCCAATGAGATTGTAAGGTGTGTAGGGCAGGACTTCCCACTTCCACTTTAGTCCCAAACAGGAATATGGACATGTTCAAACCTGTCCTATTCAACCATGTGCAACTTGCTGGGGATCCATCTCACTCAGCCTTAGGAGCCTACAAGTCAGACAACCCAGCAGAAGCGAGTCAGAAAAACTGTCCTCTGCAGATGCCTGTCTGAAAATGAGGTGAATTCCACAAATACCTCTTTTTCTCCACTGACTAGAAAGACAGCCACGAGGGACACAGTTGGACTCAAACATTCAGTTTCCAGAAGTCTAACTTAAGTGAGGGGAATCCCATCCTAGCCTTTAATTTACAAGTAAGCAAGGAAATCAACAGTGTAAGATGATGCCAAGACCTGCATATGGGGACAAAGCTTTCATTTTTTCATTGAAATCTCACCAAAAAGCTGTGACCATCTAAAGTCTTGTGTTCTCTTTGGACCATAACAAACCACAGTGAGGAGGCGGGAGCATTCAGGAAAGTACCAGTTTTGCAGAGTATGAATCTGTGATTGAGCAAGTCATGTGTTTGCTGATCTTGGAATACTGACAAAGAAATACCAGATGTACTGAACAATATTATTTATGTTGCAATTAGTAAAAACACATCCATCACAGTCATTCCTGAGTGGGCAAACAATATCATAACCTGTATAAGTACACTAGGCAAGTATCAACATAATTAGCTCAGCTGCATTTCACTTCCAGCTATGCAGAGTGTATTGCCTGGGGGGAAAATGTTCTCTTTACTCTTGGAGCAACCCTGTAGGTTGGTGACTGATCCCCAAGGAGACCAAAGATACAATTTGAAATGATCACACCTGGTTTTCTCTTTTTTTTCCTGTTGTTACCACACAGGTTTTGTCTACCGAAACTGTACAAGTGAAGGTTGGTCTGACCCATACCCAAGACCTGATATCGCTTGTGGCTACAATGTCAATGACACAACAAATGAGGCAAGAGTGAGTATGAATGCCTATGACCACAGATCTGCTGCTCTGGGGCCTTGGGGCAGGAATATGTTATGAAGAGACTGAATGAGGTTGTGATTTAGCTCCATTGGGGTTATTCTTAAAAGTGTTTTTCAGCATAAATGCTTCCTCCAAATTATCAGAATGGGTTGCTCAGGGTAAAACTTCAATAGCTGATTTTACAAGAAAATTTGTTTTTTAAATAGGAGCAGACACCTTTCTTTTGGTATGGGCTGATTTCTATCAGACAGTCAAAGGTAAAGATGTGAATGTATGTTCCTCTGCAGCGCTCCTATTTCATGACTCTGAAGACCATGTACACCATTGGATACTGCACCTCCCTCGTGACACTGATGATAGCCTTAGTGGTCCTGATCTCTTTCAGGTGAGGAGAAGCATCTCTGGTTTGCATTTAGCCAGGACTTCTGGTCATCTCAGCCGACACAAGATCCTTTTGTTGGCTTTCAGGGCAAGTGAAAAATTGAAGATTACAGCAGCAATCTGTCACTTTATCTTCACACAACCTTGTAACCTGGAATTTGTACTTTGCTACTTATTCAGTGAAAAAAAATTCCCTTACAGTAAGTGTCAAAAGGGCAGAAGGAACCCCAACTATTTTGCAAACTTGTCTTCTGGCTGCACAGCCTCTGGACCCAGATTATGTGGAGATTTAATACAGAAAACGTTGCATGCACAAGAGTACTGTGCAAGCAAACCAAATAAATCCACCCAGGTGTGGATAAACAGCTTTGGTTCATGTTACTCCAGAAAGAAGGGAAGCTAGAACAAGCATATCAGCATGAAACCATTATTTTCTGACAGTGTTCAGCTTGTTTAAGTATCTGAGTGGAGCACATGTGACTTCAGCTTTTTAAGGTCTTCTCCAGGATATCCCTCTTGGGAAATGCATTAGTCTTCCTTTCAGAGGCAGAAAAACAGTGTTCTTAATTTGCCAGTTCAGCATTAATAAGGGTTGAAACCTGCTGTTTACAGCCACAAGCTACTCGTGTTAGCTAGGAATGTAACTTCACGGGACCTCTCTCTCTTTTTTGCAACAGAAGACTTCGCTGTACAAGGAACTACATCCACATGCACCTCTTCACATCATTCATTTTGCGAGCCTCATCCAACTTCATCAAGGATGCCGTTTTGTTTTCCTCTGAAGACATAAATTACTGCGGAGCATACACGGTAACCCCCTGCCTTCTTGTTTGCTCCATGCTTCAGTTTCCTTGGAGGATCCTAGCAGTAGTTAGGGTGCAGGAAAGGAAATCTCCGTTCCAGCTTTCTATTCAACATATGGGTTTATGGAAGAAGATAGGTATGCCTTTTCCCTTGCCTGTCAATTGATCCCACATCTTGGTAGTTCCTGGCTGAGGTTTCTCTGTTTGGGAGTATTCTGGATGAGTGAGGGAGGCATGAGGATGCAAAAGCAGCCCGGGCTGGAGCATACACACAGAAACCCAGGTGTGGTTCCTCCTATAGGCTATAGATGCCCTTACAAATATTGGAGCAGAAGGGATCCAGGTCAGTCTGAAGTAGATTACAGCATTCATCAGTTTGACTGTGTTAACTAGATGGCTGCAGAAGACACCAGGAGTTCAGCACATTGACCCAGAAATGCCTAAACATGGGTGTCTCAGGCTTTGAACACAGGATACACAAACAGGGTGGAGATTATTACACAGATTTTAGATCCTGGTAGATGGGGCTGGCAGGAAAAGTGTGAGAACACATTAAGTATTGCTGACTTATACTGCAGGGTGAGTCCTGATAGTAAGATATGGGTTTGCACTCATATCTTGGGAAAGCCTGGAAAAGAAAAGGAACCTCCCAAATTTTGAATTGTTTTTTGTCTTTTTCTCTTGATCGGCAGCAAAATATCTTGAAAATTGGGAGTATGAGTGAGCAGTGGAAATGTTGTTCAATACTTTAAACCACAAGATAAGAATTAGGGGGAGAAACAAAGAAAGAAGCAAAAACCCCACATCACAAAAAGGCCCTTTTTTGTTTGTTTGTTTTACCCACACTCCCCCCAGTTTTGCCGCATTTCTTTTGCTGACCAAGAATGTTTTGAGTAAATTTGAACTTATCTTTATTGATCCTTTTTCTTAGGAAAAAAATACTGACAAATACATTCATGTGCTTCTTTAAGGTGGTATTAGTGCTACTGATACTAATAAGGTGAAACTTCCTTTAAGTGAGACAGTAACCCAAACCCATGCCCGTGACACCTTTGATTCTTGCTAGTGAGACAGTTGATTAATGCTTTTACAAATGCCAACCTAGCTTTATTATCATGTGATCACCTGTCTCAAGGCCACCCGTTCAGTCCCCTAATTGCTATAAAATCTCTATTTGCTAAGATTTATTTACAACTCTCTCTCTGTTAGAAGGTAGATGCAAACCCAGGCAGAAGCTAATTATCCCCTCTTTCCTCAGGCGGGGTGTAAGCTCACCATGGTCTTCTTTCAGTACTGCATCATGTCCAACTACAGCTGGCTCCTCGTGGAGGGACTGTACCTCCACACTCTCCTGGTTATTTCCTTCTTCTCAGAAAGGAAGTTCCTCTGGTGGTTCATCGCTCTCGGATGGGGTACTGGTTTTCCTTTCAGTAAGAATAGATGTGGGTTTGTTTTGCCTTTGGGATGGACTTGTGGAGCAGTAACTAGGTTTTCCAATTGCAGGTGCCCCAACTGTATTTGTGGCTGCATGGGCGACTGCTAGGCAATTCCATGAAAATATTGGGTAAGTTGTGTGGATGTGGGGAAGGTGGCACACCATGGGGAGCATGCAGCCCCTGCACAGGCTGCTTCACAGGGTCCTGCTCATTTCTAGGCACTGGCAGCCAAGCAAACCAACCACCACCCTGTTGTGGTGTGAGCCTGGATCCTAGTATGGGTGGGAGTAGAGGTCCAGATGAGCAACCTGAGAAAGAGCTTCAGATTTGATCTGAGCATTTCCAGGGGTAGGAGGTGGCCTTCAAGTACAAAGTCAGCCCACAATGTTTTCAGCGTCCGTATTTGACTTTCTGATCAGTGAAACTTTGTTCCTTTCTCTTCTCCCTTCCAGAATCTTGAACAGTGGTTGTACTCTAAGGGCAGGGTATACTTTCATCCAGTGCAAGTGGACATTTTTTCATCATAGATGTTGTACCTTTAAGTGAGAACAGGAAATTAATTTCTTAGAAGGGAACAGTGGCCTATCTGAAGTGCAAAACACACTAAACCTCTTTGAAAAGACATCAGTGTTTTGATAACTGACTGCACCTTCTCTTCTATTTTTACAGGTGTTGGGACATTAACGCTAATGCCAATACCTGGTGGATCATTAGAGGCCCTGTAGTTTTGTCTATTTTTGTAAGTCTTTTCTGGGACATGCAGATTCAAACTGTATTTTCAAATACTGTGAAGTCAACATGCTTTAGAATCGTGTTAATGAACTGATTTAGACATGTGCCTGAACTGGTGTGACACATAGTGCTTAAGCAACTTCTCAGCAGGATTTAGTCAGTAACTAATGCCCCGAAGCTGAGTTCACAAGGAAAGCTAGAGTGTCCTCCCAAGAAGCAAGAGCCTGAAGAAGATCGGGTTTCCACATCCTGTTGATTTCATATGAACTTGGCTGGCTTGTGGAAGCTTGTTTTGGACTGTTTCAAGAAAGGCTCTGGAGGAGAAACAAATGGACTGTACATTTCAGTACAATCGCGTTTGTATCTTCTGGTCAATGCCCCTCTCAGCAAAGCCAAAACCAACTTGCCTTACATGACCATTAACTTTTGTTTTCAACAATGAAAACAGCTCACATGCTGCCCGCACCATATGTTAGTGGACTGCAATTTCGCTATTATGGAATTGCTCACTGAAATGAGCATGCACATTCAAATTTGGTGTGAATCTGCCCAGTACAAGGCAGTAGTGATGTCAAGAACAGTTTGGTACATATAATACTCAGCACCTGTGGTTTGAGCATTTGCTGGTAGTCAGAGCCTTAGGTACTGTGGGACAGAAGCTGCCTCTTGGAGGTAGTTGTTCTGCCCAATGGAGATGCTCTGGGACAGACCACTCTGCAATGATCTATTTGAAGCCAAAGCCCATGTACAGAAACATGCAAAGTGCTAGTTACTCTCAAGTAACCTGCTGACACTACAAGGCAAGAACTCAAGAGTTGGTCAAGGTTTTTGTGTTGCCAGTAGGAGCCATTATGTTTGCAAAACACAAACTGCAGCACTTGCATGCTGTTTTGGAAACCCAAGCAGCAGAGATGGTGGTCTAAATTTCTGCTGCCATTTACCACTGAGCAACCCTTCACCCCACAAGAACAAGCTGAAGGCCACACAAATGATTCAGGATCAACTGAATGAGGCCACAGCATTTATTTTCTTGAATGTTATAACCCTGATGCTCCAGGAGCTACTCAGCAATAGTTAAATGCCAACAAGGCCCAGGTACCCTGCAAGGCAGAAAGCACAATCTTCATTTACCTTCTGAAGGCCACCACCCCCATCCTCTTCCAAGTTTCATCAAAATCCTGATCACATCTAGCTTAGCAGGAGCCATCTGCATGACTCTGTCTCTTTACCTAAGAGAGGCTTTTCTCAAGCCCGTAGCCACAGACAAACAAACAGCCAGTCCTTCAGAATTCAGATCTAATCTCTTTATCCCTCACAGCACACAGTCTTTAGCAGTTCAAAGGCCAGAAAATCAACAATGATAAACTCTTTTGTACTCCTAGGCTAACATTCATTGCTGTGCTGTTCGCGGGCAATCCCTCCCAGCAGGAATCCCGCTGTCCCCCCTTCCACAGTAGTTTTTCATCAGCAAAAAGTCCTGCTCAGCCTACACTGGCCTAGTGGAATAAAAACCCCAGAATCCTCGGGTCTGAGCCTCCTTCCCCCACAGTAGCCCCAAAAGATTTCAGTCTTTCCTTCCATGTTTCCCAGCCCTCTCCAGACACTCCCAGCTGCCCAGACCACGCAGGCAAAATTGCTCCCTCTTCATCCAGTAATTTAGGGAACACAGGGACACCTTGGATCTGTCCCATTTACAGTAGACCCACTCTTTTTAGGGAAACTCACTACCTCAGAGCCCTGCTCCAACACCCACAGGCACGTCCAAGTCATGAAGAGGATGCGTCACTACAATGGTGTTTCCAGGCACAGGGGAGAGTTACAGTGCAGGGCGTTACAAAAGGGGCTCAGGTCTGCAGGCTGTGTGGGTGCAGGATGATGCTGGGAGCCCTGGTGCAAAGGGCAGATAAAACCCAAGTCAATCCCCGCTGCTATAACCTGGCAGTGGGAGAGAGGCATGCTCAGGCCAGCTCTGCCTCCCCTGGGGCTCCTGCTCTCTGCCTGAGGGTCAAACGAGCAGAAACAGCTATTGCTTCATCTTCACCCAAACTGAGCAGCCGATCAGCATTTTTATCTGATAACAGACCTTGGAGAAGGGGAAAAATGCAAAAGGAAGAGCTTGAGTATCGACTCTCTCCTAAGCTCACTTTTAACTACTTTGCCTCCATCAACCCAAACCATGCTGTGTCTTTTGGCAGAGAGCAAGCAGCATTTTCAGCCCCACTTAGCAAGTGGTAGATCCAGCACTGGCCTTTTGCTGGAATCCAAAGTGGGGCCAGATTGTGTACAGGCTGTCTGAACCCCAGACATAAGGTATCCTACTGATGTGCTTGGTCTCCTTGCCCTTTGATCATTTGTCCAGATAATAAGCCCTGACCGTCCCCGTAACTAAAGCTGCAGCAAACTGGCAGGGAAAGAAGCCATCACCCAAACCCAGGGGCGGCTGGACAGGCTGGAGAGGCAGGGACAGGAACTGGGATGGGAACAGGGACATGGGCAGGCCAGCCTCTCTATTTTGCCTATTCAACCTAAACACCCAATTGCTCTGCTGATACCTGGCAGTTACATAAGTGTTTACTGGGCACTTGATTTTGTTGTTTGGTTGTGGTTTTGCATTGGTTTGGAGGGGCTTTTTCCCATCCTTTTTTTCTTTTCCCCCCCCCAGATTAATTTCATTCTTTTTGTCAACATTTTAAGAATCTTGATGAGGAAGCTCAGCTCACCTGAAGGACGGAGCAGTGATTTCAACCAATACAAGTATGTCCCTTACATCGTGACTTCATGCACATTAGCTCACCTGAGCTCTTCTTGCTCCTTCTATGTCAGCTTTTCCCTCTGTCTTTGTTCTCAGGAGGCTTGCAAAGTCAACACTCCTCCTCATCCCTCTCTTCGGTGTCCACTACATAATCTTTGCCTTTTTCCCTGAAGATGAAAGCAGCGGCACAATGGAAATTCAGCTGTTTTTCGAATTGGCTCTTGGATCATTCCAGGTAATATTTGACGAGCTCTTATTTCTTTAAAATAAGAAAAAGAGGTATACCGTGTAAGTCTGCCTCAGAGCAGAGTCCCAATGACAAAATCAAGCTGTCTGATTGTCCTTGAGCTGCCTCATCCCTATTCAAAATCTGACACTGCAGTTCTAATTCTATGACCATGGTTCTTTTATCTTTCAGGGCTTTGTTGTGGCTGTACTTTATTGTTTTCTTAATGGTGAGGTGAGTTTTGTGTATGTAACATTCTTTTTTATTGCTCAAGCATGCCTCATTAATCAGCACAATACGTCCTCCAATGAATTACATGTTTTATCTGAGGGTTTTCTTCCTAGCTACCTAAAGTCACTCATGAAATACCTCCTAGACCTGACAAGCTTAACTAATTGTATGCCAGATGCAAACTTCACCTCTCAACTATTGCAGATCTTTCATAAATCAGATACAGCATTATTACTGTCTGGGAACAGACGGTGGGAGTACCGACCCGCACATGGGCACACTGACAATCAACTGATTTTGACATACTGTGCTATTGGCTGTGATCCCACGGATGGGTTTTGTGTTTGATCCTTGGGTGGGAATTTTTCAAAAGCTGTACCCTGTCCAAGTTTATTAGGACTCTCATAAGGTAAAGCTTCTCAAAGAAGGACCATTTTCTTTTAGTCATATAATAACTCCCAGGCTTCTGGACTAGAACTTGCACTTTGAAATACTGCTGCTGGTAGAGGTGGGGGGAAACATTATCCAAACCTGGGGGATCCTGAGGTTACTGGAAGTAAATAAAACCAAAACAGTTACTAAGATTGGAAGAAAAATCACTTTGAAAGGGAGGAGGGGTTTGAAATACTCTGACTGATCCTTCAGCAGGGTGCAGAAAAAGTTGCTTTGAGGAAAATCTGCTCTTTTTTTTTTTTAGAGTGCCAAAATGTCCCATTTTATAATTAATACAAAGATCTTGGAAAAGTCTAAACCAAACACTCACTAAGGCCAGCTAGACTGTGAACAGGAAAACAGGTTAACAGAAAATTGTGTGGCTGCAACAACAGTATCACTAGAAGTGACAAGAAACAGGCCCTATCCATACCCCTTAAAAGGGGGGTTAAACAAATCCAAACCTTGGCAAAGGTAGCCAGCTCTCCTTCTCCTGTTACACTGCTCTCCACAATGTGGGTCTCCAAGGTAGACTAGCTGAACTAAGTATTTTGTGACCTCTCTACCTAGGTTCAGCTGGAAGTTCAGAGAAAATGGAGGCAGTGGCATTTAAGCAAACACTTGCGTCGGCATCTCAGCACCTCAGCGAGTAATGGAGGAAGCGGCTTAACTCAAGAGATGCAGATGGTGAGGTCGAGCCCACCAGGGCACAGGAGAGCAACACTCCAAAGATCAAGCATGATTTAACACTGTATGCCTGGAGGATACCTCCATGCTCAGGTACACATGGCTAAGTCCCACAGACTATACTGGAAGTCTTGTGTACGTATCCAAAAGTGGGACTTGGCTGTAGATCAATGTTTCTTGAAGCACATCTGTTCATTTATGTCCTGTGTAGCACATTAGTTATTTTGCAAGGCAAAATAGGCCAAAACATTATGCTCTTCCTTGGGCTTCTGGCCACAGTTATTTGTGTTTCTTTCCACACCAATATTTTTCAGCTACTTCTACTTTAAAGTGACTTTTCATTTTCCATGAGGCTGTCCATGTTCCAGGCTAAGCCAGGCTGGTGACTTTTAGATGTTCTCTATTTTTAAAATCTACAATCACTCAGCATGCTGAAAGCTGTAAGACTGTGCACTGTAATATGCTATAACAAGTTATCTGAGCTTCTGTTACAGCTTTATGCTCTTAAGGATAAAAGTGTCAAGCAAATTTCTTTGGCTTGAGTGGCAAAGGATAAAAGAAACCATCTAGCAAATGCAATCAAGCCTCCTACCTGATTTTGTGTCTGCATTTCTCCAGTTGAGGCAATTCTTGCCTGGTTTTCTACAAGGACAAAGGTGACTAAACAGAAAGCAAGTGGTGTTTGTCATGCTTCTCCCTCCTCACCATGCATGGTATGTCAAATGCTGAACAATCAGCATTCCCCAATCTCTCTGCCAAAACTGCCCTGACAGCATTTATTCACACCAAGCCATTGTGGTAGATTCCTGCTATTTTATTAGAAGGCAAACATGCACAGAAATTCAAAGCATACTTTCAAATTCAAATTACCTGTGCAGAAGCAGGTTTTTGAGTGCTATTAAAAAAGCTTCAAACCCCGAGATTCAGGAAAAATATCTTTTTTCCTCTGCCTGCACTGCAGGCAGCAGCACTGTTGACAGTCAGGCAAGGGAGGACACATCAGTAGAAGGGAGGGTTTGGTGTTTGCTCCAGCCTCCTCTGCCCCATTGGCTTTGCCTGCTGATGCAGATCACCCAGCAGTGGTGGGAGAGTTGAACCTCTTTAAAACCAAGAAAATAAAAATCAAATATAAACTGGCAACTGTTTCCGGGAGTTTATTTTCAACTTAAGTTTTTGGAAACATCGAGGTTTTGAGTTGACTTTGTCCTTTAAAACTCAGCCACAGCAAGTGGAAGAGCAGAAGCAGGATCAGTCCCATGACCAAAGGAGAAGTGAATGCCCCTCCATGCATGTTTGAGTGAAAGATCTCACTTTCAGCTGACTTACCCAAGCCAAGCAGAGCCTCCAACATTCTTGGGGATTCACTGTCCCAGAGCATTTAGCAAGTCAGATACTTCCAAACAGATAAAGCCAATAGCCTAATTTTCTCTCTGACATGCAAATAAGACAAGAATTGTTTAATAATTTGTATGTTTCCTGCCAGAGAATTAAGCATTTATCAGTCAAGCCAAAGCGGCTCTTTGTTTTAAATGCAAGTGTCTCCATCCGGCATAAATGAAGAAATAAAGATTCAGAAATACAGTAACATGCAATTAATTAGATCTGATGCAATTATTGGCTCTCCCACAAGCCAGTGTTCAGCCACGCAGTGTGTAGTCAGGACCAGCACTGATGACACAAGGTCAGGTAGAGCCCAGGCTGATACTTAATTGTACAGGAGTCCTATTGAAATAGTGGAAAACCACATGCCCCAAAATAAAATGATGCTGGGTTTTGTATTTTAAAAAAGTTCTAGCATAAGTTACTGTTTTACACAGCCTTTTTGGTTTTATTTAACTTGCCTGAAATTAAAAAAAAAAAAGGAAGAGGGAAAAAAGGAAGCATTCCCAGATTCTGAATTCTTCAGGCACTGAGCACCAGCCTGGTTGGTATGAAGAGCTGAGGCTCCATAAAAACCCTTAGATGTCAGCTGCCATGTGGAATCCTCATCATTTTGGGAAGAGCATGTCCTTTATGCAGGTGCCCCCAGGCACTATGATGCTGTGACTAGGATGCAGAAAGCTGCTGTCAAACACCATCATAGTGGGATGGGTCTCACCTCACCAATCTTCTGCACAAGGGCTGCAAAAGCACCCTTCCCTGCTGGGCATCTCTTTTGATGAACTGTACTGAAAAACACTAAAGAAAAGAGTGACTTGGCTTTGGGAATGCTGTCATGTTTATAAGCAGATAAAGAGAAACAGGGAAGTAAATCTCAGCAAGCAATGCAAAAAGTGGGAGATGAACGAGTGCAAGGCATGCATACTCCAGCATCAGTGGCCTTAAACTACTGACACAAACTGAACACAAACTCCATATTCAGAGTTCAACCACTTCCCTTCCTCTAATATTTGCTCATTCAGTGTAATGAGCTCATCCAGTGATATTTGTTGCCAGTAAACAGGACGTGAGGACCATCTTTCAGACAATTAGTTATCATTGTTCAGGATCACTGCTGACAGCCTCTGCTTTGTCACTCCAGGTCCCCTGAGAAGCCAGTTGCAGCTCTGCAAGCCAGTGGTGCAGGCAGCAGCTCCAGCAGCCTGAGCATCAGCAGTTCAAGACCTAAGGCTGAGTTTAAGAGGAAGTGATTAATGGATTTACTCTCCCAACACAGCAACAAGGAAGTTCCCAGCAAAACTATCAGAAGCAAGAAAGCAGTATTGTTGTGCAGTGAATTATTGCATTGTGCAACGCCTCACTGGGCATCAGGGGAGCTGAGATTAGCTTTTCCAAAAAGGGATGGTGGCAGTTCAAAGAGGTTAGAGCCACAAGAAGGTGAGAGGCCCCAGGAATCCAGCCAACAGCCCTTCCAGGACATCTCCCTGGGGCAGACTTTCTTTCACCCAGAGATGAGGACATTCTTAGGCATGCAAGCTGACATGAAAGATTAGGAAGGGCCATTACCTGCTTACATAAGCCCCAGCAGATGGAAAGAGAGGGAAAGAGAAGGCAGGTGAAGACAGTCATCCTCTGGTCATCACCTTTCCCTGACTCACAAAAGCAAGCAAGGCTCAATCCCCAGACCAGATGTCCTTCCAAGCACAGCCGACGAAGGTACTGTAGACTTAAAAATAAACATGCCAGTAACAGTCTATTTCTCTAGCTAGCATGCCCTGTACTGTTATTTCCTTCTTATCTGCAAGCAGTGATTTGTGCATAAGCTTCCAATTAAAGTTAGTAACTGAGTAAGTCTAAACAGCTCATTAACAAGAGATGACATTCATTATCCTGCTTTTAAGAGATATTAAACCATCTGAGACAGGCCAACAACCTCTCCCATCAGAAAGAGAACACCAGGTGCTAATTAACTTACTTGAGATTACATAAACTAATTCAGTGGTGAAGAATGGAAATGTTTTCCTGACATTTAACTAAACCTCCTAGTACAGTGAGCTTGGAAAAAAACCTGTATAAGTACATTTTTACTCATATACCACTTCTGCAGGCCAAACAAGCAAAGCTGGGGAAAACAGAAAGGATGCTTCAGACACAGGGTGCAGTGTGGGAAAAGGGAGGTGAAGGACAGAGCTCTTTAGCTGGTAAACAGCACATGCAACAACAGGAAATCATTAAGATCCTGCAAGGTTATCTGTAATTCCCATGGAGCAGCACAGCTGACTGCCCATCTTGCGAGACAAGAAAGCAGTGCTGGCTACTTGGGTTGGTGTGGATGCTCTGGAGGGAAAAGGAGAGGGGAGTGTGCAGCAGCCACAGCTCCCTTGGTCAGAGCTCAGCAAAGCACCATGCAGTCATTTCTTCATCTGTCTATCTGGGTAAACACACAGAATGGCAGCTGGGAGATTATTTAAACTCCACTCATCCCCTTAAATCTGCACCCCAGTATCTAAATATAAAAAGAAAGAGTTCTCTTATTTTGAAGAAATTTATTTAACAGACTTCAGGAATATTGCTTGGCACTTCCACAGGCTTCAGAAAATGAACAGTTATCCATTGCTGCATGGGTTGCTTTATATCAGGATATACTGAGACAATGAATTTAGCTATCAAAACAGATCTTCTCCCAGCATCAGTAAATCAAGCAGTACTATACAAAAACAGTTGGAAAAAAGTTACTGT
Organism: Coracopsis vasa; assembly: GCA_026283785.1. Classification (NCBI taxonomy): domain Eukaryota; kingdom Metazoa; phylum Chordata; class Aves; order Psittaciformes; family Psittacidae; genus Coracopsis; species Coracopsis vasa. The sequence continues at coordinate 20,562 of JANHGB010057269.1, forward strand.
GTTTTCCCTAGAGGATTCCCTACCCCTAACAAAAGGCATCTCCTTCAGCTAGCTAAAATCATTCATAATTGCACGAAGTCTTGGTTGAACTCAGTGACCAATTTCACTACTTCCTTCTAATCAGAGTGGGAGGCACCAGACTGGGATAGAGTCTGGCTACTGCCTCCACCCAGGTAAAGGGCTGGAGCCACAGCCTCCCTCTAGCACATGAAGAATTGCTTTCCAGTTTTGGATGTCAGCAAGAAGGCACTCTGGGGTTACACCCACTTTTCTAGACAAGCCATGGACACCCTTAACCTTTGGTAGGTGAACTGTCTTGCCTGGCATAGGCATTCCTAGGCACCACAACTGAGTTATTAGTTAAGGCACTCTATACCACCTAGTAACTCCAAAGTGCAACAGTTTGGGACCAGAATTTGCAAACTCCCTCTGGGGTAAGTGGCTCTGCTAAATTCAGCAGCACTGTTCACACAAACATCTGCAAGTTCAGCCCACCAGCACATCTTGAACAGTGCAATTCAACAAATCAAAAGCACCTTCACAGAAACACAATTACAGTGCAGTTTTTTCCAGAGGCAGGTGAAGAGCACAAGTCCTTGTCCTTGAAAGAAGGTCAAGAAAGCCTGACAAAGCCCCAGCCATTGCAGGAGCTTCTGAAGCTGGCTGGGTAGCACAGCTCTGTGCATTATCTTACCAGGAAGAAGGGCAGATTCATGTGCAAAAGCACAAGTGACAGTGTCCGGAGCAAGCCTGGTTTGAAACTGCACCACAAAACAGACACAGGAGTATTGTCTTTAAAAGTTATGGAGATCTGAGAAGGAATGGAGACTGTCCTCATGAAGGCAAGCAAGTTCACAGGAGTCCATCCGGCAAGTGTGGATTTATGCTTAGGCAGGACTTTAGATCCTCAGCTTTCAAAGACAAATCTGTTTACTCGTGACTCACTTTCACAGCTTTCTTGGCCTTCGTGCTATGATGCTTTTGTTTCAGGTGAAAAATTGGCAAACTTGCTGCACAGGAAATGAAAACCTTGCTCAACAGCTATCAGACACTCTACAGCAATGAAACATGTAGAAACATTTATCCTAAAACACAAATACAAGCAGCTTTACCAGTGGATACAATACAGGCTTAAACCAGAAAGCCTGAAATACTCTGAAGACATTATTTACTGGTGGGCAACAGAGTGCTGTATGCAAGACAGGAGGACATACGTAGGGTAATCAGCCTCTGAGGTCTCCTGCTGAGGTCTCTCTTTTTACATCAGACACCATGGGGAACTTCAAAGCTGCAGCAATTTCAGAGATCTCAATTCAGGCATTGGCAGGAGGAGAACCAGCCTTACTGTAATTTTGACCAAGACTTTTTGTATTTCCACCAGCTGTGACAGATTAGAGCTGCTGTCATGGGCTGTTCTCCTCCCAGGCCCACTGCTACTCAGGGGAAGAGTGGGGCTTTGGTCACAAGGATTTAGAGCTTTCACCTCCCAGAAGAAATGCTACAGGAGGCTCAGCTCCAGGATGAGATTTCCTATTGTCCAAGCAGGGAGCCCTGACAACCAAAACACAGCCCAGAAGGTTTGATGCTCTCAGCATGGTCTGCCCAGCCACAACACCCGTGTAAAGCCCTGCAGAGCTTGTCCCTTTTCTCTCAAGTGGACAAAAAGGAAACCAGGAAGAGCAACAGCCCATTACAGTGAACTCTGCAAGCGCAGAGGGAGCCAGTCTGGGTGACCTATTGGCACACATCCTGCAAGCATGGCAGAGGAGTGGTGTCAGTGAGTAGAGGATGTGAGTACAGGAACATACACTGCTGCCCAAGGAATGCATCAAAATCCTTCCTTCTACACCTGCATCACACTCAGAGCCTGCCCTTGGCCCCAGGACAGCTACATCTCTCTGCCTCTGTCAGAAATGTCCCAGAAAAACAGGTCAGATACAGGGAACATGCCAGCAGGAACACAGAATAAGTAACCAGATCAAGACCTGTGTGCCTTCTCTTTTGAAGTAGAAGTGGAGGAGCAAGATCCAGTTGAGATTTCCAATATTCCATGCCACTGAGCATGACCACCCACAAATCATCTGTCCCCAAGGCAGACCAAAGCCACGAGACACACCAAAGATATGTCATTATTCACAGGCTCCAGAGTACAGGGGAAATCATAGCAAGACCAAACCAATAAGAGTACAGGCTTCGTGTAAGCCTCAAAATAGCCTGTGTGTGTAGATCACAGACTGCTACCCCTCCACATGTTTGACAGCACACCCTCTCTTAATCCACTCTTCCAGAAACTGCACTGCAGCAGTCAGTCCCAATCTGCTTTGCTCCTCTTGTGCAGCCCCTCATGCTGACCAGTAGGTGGGTAAGTCTTCTACAGACATCAAGACTGACTCATGCTTCCCCACCTTGCACACAATTTAAGACACCGGTGTCCTTTTCAAGCTTCATTAGACACTCTTTTTTCCAGTCTAATTGGCAAAGCTGATTACACAAAGGTGGAGGTACACCCTTTGCACCTAGATCTTGCCTACCCTATTCCTGGGGTGTGTGAGGCTGTTGATGTGAAGGCCGCTGATCCCGTTAAGGAAGAAGAGAAAGGCAGCAATGAATTCGCACCAGTACGTCAGTGTGAAGCCTGTAAAGGTGAGGTGATCCTTCACAAGGATGGAAAAGCTCAGGACACCAGTGGCCGACAGCAAAAACGAGGCAAGGATGAGAACTGAGCCCATTGACCACTTCCGCCTTGCATTGGCATCCTCACAGACCTGGGACACCATCAGCAGCTCCAGGCCAAATATGGCAACCACAACAGCAAAGGACACCATGCTCCTTACAGGAATCACCCCCATGCTCAGCCCCTCCACCTTGGCCAGGCTGAGGTCAGTGACACACTTCAGGACGCTGCCGTTGCTAATGGTGCAGAAGTGCCACAGTCCGAAGAGCTGCCCCCTTGCAAAGAGCCAGCGGCCATCGCAGACAGAGATGGACGACAAGACCACTGCTATTGCCACACACAAGATGATCAGGCTCCTGATGAGTGTCTCGAAGAAGGATTTCTGTGGTCTCCGGTGTGCCAGCAGCCTCTGTGCCTTAAAGGGTAGTGGGGTAAATAAAACCTGAGTTAATAGCGCTACTTAAGGGTGAAATGAAACCAGAGGTACAAAGCTATGCGACTTCAGTACTTGAAAAGATCTGCTTGTGCACATCAATCCCCCTCTCACAGGGGAAGGTGATGCCATCGCAGACTGTACCTAGGAGAAAGGAAGGGTGGGTAAAGCTCTCCCGGTTCCCCGGCTGCATGAACAATGAACGCTTCTACATCAAGGCCCAGGCTCAGGATCACAAAGGCTGTGGCCTGAGCAGGATACCAGCCCCGTGGCCCCCACCGCACAGCCTCCTGCTTTGGCAAGGCTGGAGGAAACCACCGGCCCCTAGGAGAATGGAGCCGACGGACGGACGGCGGAGGAGACAGAAGCGGGGCGGAGGAGACAGAAGCGGGGCGGAGGAGGAGAGGGGAGCACCCAGTTATACCAGCACTGCCCTTCTTTTCCCACAGCCATTTCGGGCTGCCGCCAGCCGGGCTCTCCTTTCTTCTCCCCTTGCCAGTGGCAGCCGGGGCCCGGACCCGACTCCTCACCCATCGGCGGTACGGTTCGGCTTTCCCTGGGGCTGGGTTGTCCAGCTGCACCCACGCGGACCCGCTAGGGCAACGCACGGCGCTTCCTCACCGAACGCCTCCAAGAGTACCCGAAATCTTAAAAGCCGAGCCAAGCACCCCGCAGCGCCCTCCAGCCCTGCACGGCAAGCGGTGGTGCTCAGAGAGCCGGGTGCGGCGGCGAGAACAGCTGCAGCCCCGCCGGAGAGGAGGAGAGAGCTACGGATCTAGGGAGCTGCCACCCGTCTGGTGAACGGCAGGGACAAGCCGGCTGTGCCCCGCAGCTCCTGGGAGGGTCGCGTTGTACCCAGACGCGCACGGACAAGCCGCAGCAGCTGGCCCGCGATGGGCAGCCTCGGTACCCGGAGGAGCTTTCCCCGAGCCCACCTTCCCCGGCGGAGGGAGCAGGGAGAGACGTACCTGCGCCCCGATGGCGGTCATGGTGCCGCCAGCGCCGGAAGACGCGGGCGGGCTCCGGCCGCCGGTTTTTATGTCCCC
>JANHGB010057272.1:0-10868 GCA_026283785.1 Coracopsis vasa
AGTTCCTCATAGGAATCTGGTAGGAAATCTACCTATCAAAACAAATGCTGGCTTTTAAGAAATGTCTTCTAGACTAATCTGTTGTTTTTACAATGGTTGTTTTCACTGGTTTTGGTTTCCATTAAGGAAAGAAAAGTTAGCACTACTGCAGCAAAGTTCTTTTGGGCTAAAATGTTGACATCAAAATCGGTGTGGGATTTATCATAAGCATGTATGTATATATATACATGTATATAGATACACTTATGTGTGTATATATGCATGTCCCATGTGATGATGGGAGCATCAGTGAATGAAGGAGTAAGAAGAACTTGAAGCAGTTAATGTATTCAGCACTATTAAGTATCTAACAGACTTCCCACAATTATCCTGTGTATGCAGGGAAGACAAAATAATTTTGCAAAAATCTGTATGAGTACTTTCCAAGAAGTATTAAATTACACCTTAATGTATATTGACAAGTTAAAACAATTTTTCTATGTTGGTCTTCAGTTAGGACACCCCAAAATATGCAAATTTCACATGATATACAAGTTTTATTTGATGTGGAGTCTCAGCAGATCCAGAGGGCTGTCAGTGAAAGGACATTGACCAAGAGATGTAGCTATCTTTTTGTATAAGATACCAAAATCTCTTGTAAATGGAAATGAACAAGTTCAGTAGAAACCATGACCCAAATGGATCATTAGTTGCAGCCTACAGATTCTTTTTCAAATCATTAACTGCATCTCACAGTGTCTTGCAAAGAAAGAAATGGAGGCTCCTGCTTAATGAGTCTTTCTTTAAACTAAATCAGACAGACGAGCTTTTTGCAATTGGCCAATTTAGGAGTAAGAAAATTGTTTAATTTAATTCAACCACTAGGGCTTTGTAAATGAGTATGTATGTATATGTGTGCTACATGTAACAGAAAAATTGTCAGATGTGGTATATACTTTATTTACTGTAAGATCCCAGCTGTCCTGCCTGTATTTTACCTGTTAATCTGTTGTGGACTTTAATGTTTCAGACACATATTTCTAAACAGCTCAAATAATTATTTTATTTTCTATATTAAAATTAAGGGTTTTTTTAATATGAACAACTCTTTTTTCTTTAACAACCAGTGCTGGATTTCTCTTAGTCTGTGTATTCTATTGTGCTGTTGTGCATGCACAGCCACACAAATATGAATACGCTATTACTTCCACCTTTTTTCAAATCTAGGATAGTATTTTGTTCGGAGCTCGTGATCAATTTCTGGCTTGTCTCTTGGACTACCAGATTTTAAAAATGAAAAATTTGTGCTATTTATATGTAGAAATACACAGAAGTAGTTGTATTCTATAAATTATTCCTTGTTTTTATATAAAACTTAAAGTTGATAGATTTGCCTCATCGATTAAATAGGCAGCATTAAATAAATAAATGCTGATACGAATTTGTAATCCCATGTATTTTTCTGACCTTCTTGGGACCTTTTAAGAGTAAAATCCCTGAAAAATCTGCCATATTTCATTTTTTAACTGTAAAACCACAGGTGACATTAGCATGATCAAAGGAGAAATTCTCAAAAACATGACTTCCATTATTACTTAACTCAGTGTATGGATTTGCAGGAGAGCAGATCACACTTTGTTTTGGGAAAGCTATGAGCAGCAGGCACATTCAGGGGCATCCATCCTAGCTTCTCCCATGGTATTCATGAAGGTAATGCTTATTATTCATGTAAATGTTGGGGTCTTGGGGAAAGCAACTGGACCAGGCAGGGATGGGAATCCTGTTTCTGTGCTACGCTCTGCTTTTGGATTGTCAGCACAGTGTGGGGATTTGCCCAGCCTCGGGGGTGGTGCTGGTGTTGCTATAGGACAACAGAGTGGCTGAGGTTACAAGGCTCCACAGGGCAGTGTCCACCCTTTTTTCAGGGTGCAAGCAGGCAGTAAGTCAACCCTGGCAGCAAGAGGTGCCAGCTTCTGCTGGAAGCTTCTGAGAGCAGCTGTGTGAAGGCTGCAATCTGTGAAGAAGGGGAGCTACAAATAAGGTCTTTTTGGTGTACTGTTACCTTTCTCTTCTTTCCTGTTCCCAGTCAAAACGGGAATTGTCTCAGAGAAAACAAGTTCTGTCCTAACATGACATAAGAATGTCTATAATGGGGGGTCAGAACAAAAGCTCTTGGGTTTATTGCTGTATCTCATCCCTAGGAGAGGCCAGTAGTATATGCTTAGATTGGGAAAAATTAACAGAACAAATTTACAGTGCTTTCCATTTCTTTACCCTCCCTTCTTCCAGAAACCTTGATAGGTGCATAGCTTTGTAAAGGTGTTGCCACAAGAAGGGAAGGGAGAGAGCAGTTGAGGGGTTATTTATTTATTTAAAGTTTAACTTCCTCAAATGCTACACTGATGCTTCAGTCATCAGTTCTTTGGGGCAGAGTTTTTCATACTTTAATCTCATTTTGCAATCATTGTTTGACTAATACATTAATAACAATAAAAGTGAGAGCAGGAAACTTTAAATGTGTGTGTTTCATTAGTTAATTTCCCCATTGAATTATTAGATACTTTTCCCCTTTTTTTTTTTTTAGAACTATTTAAATTTAAATAAGATGTTACTACTGACTGTTGAGTTGTGTAATTTTAACTCATTTATTTGATCTCTTTTGTATGATATTATCCATTCTCATGTACCATGTGATTTAAAATTATAAGGAATTATCAAACAATGACTGTTAGAGTGGAAGTTTCGTGTTTTATCATTATTTTATATTTAGGCTTGAATTAACAACAGTATAAACCTGGAAATATTTTGACATTTGATTTTATTTCTTTTTTTAATTATTTTTTTTCCTTTGCTGTCTGATTGAAATGGTGTTCTGATTTGAATGGCATTTCTGTGCAAATCCCTGGTATTTTAACTCTGGAAGCACTGGTCAACCTGAAAATTTTAAGAATTCTTTCAGGCATCTCTGGGTAGAATTCTATACATTTTGGCGATCGCTAGAAGAGTAGATAAACAGTTGCACAATCAACTTCACTATTAACATCTAGTAAGTAATTTATGTCTATTTATATCTGTAGAACCTAGATCAGTCAGGTTACTGATTACTGAATTAATGGTTACCTTCCAGCCTAAAAAGCACCATCATCCCCTCTTTGTTTTTAAAATGTTGGCTTGCCTCATGATTTGCTTTTTGACTTGCAAGAAGAGAATGATTTGGCTCTGTGAGGAGATGATTCAGGTGTACATAAGCCCTCACAGGGGATTAAAAAGGGGGCCAGGCTTCTAGAAGATCATAGAATAGTTTGGGTTGAAAGGGATCTTCATAGGTCATCCGGTCCAACTCCCCTATAGACATCTTCAGTTAGATCAGGTTGCTCAAAATCACATCTAGCCTGGTCTTGAATGTCTTCAGGGCTGGTGCATCCACCACCTCTCTGGGCAACCTGTGCCAGTATTTTACCGCCCTCATTGTAAAAAAAAAATCTCTTCCTCATGTCCAGCCTGAATCTCCCCTCTTTAAACTGGAATACATCTGAGAAACAATTTATTGGCTTTTGAGACTTCTAAATGGTTGAAGTAAATCAGTTTTGGCCATTTGTTAAAAATATGGATCTGTAAATCTCTTGGTCTTTGGTATAAAAATAGATGATACAGTTGAAATCCAACAGTGTCAGTGCCAGCAGATAGAAACTGCAGTTGACTGCAGTTGAGTGACTTCTTCTTTGTTCTTTTTTTTCCTGAAAGACTTGTCCAGGAGATTTCTCTGGAAGATTTTTGTCCAACTGGAACCTTATTTGACTTGTTGCCACGTTTACCTCAGGATTTGATGACATTGTACAACTCCAAAGTACTTTGTAGCCCTGTTTGAAGCTAAGCTTTTCTACCTTTTTTAGCCCTTACAGAAGTCTTCTGGCCCTGGCTGATATTTGGGGCCCACAGAGTTTGTGAACACAATGGTTTGTCTGAAAGGAAACAGGTATTTCTACTTTTCGTTGTACATTAGAGCTTTGTAGTTATATTTTGTTATGAAGTACAGGGGTTTGTGCTTTGCATTTTTTTTCCCATCTGAAAAGTATCTGAAGGCAGATAGTTTTTATTGATTCTTCACATCTTTTAAAACATCAGGTGGCCCTCACAGATTTTTTATTTTTCTTTTAGAAAATGCTTTAGGCTGTTCAAGATGCAATAACTTTATGGGACGTGTAATGCATGAAGTCAGAGTTTACAACGAAAAGGGTCACAGAAATATTTGATACTTTAAAGTTTAAGTAAGGCTTAAAGTTGTGTCAGTGTCATTTTAAATGACCAGCAAACTTTAAAGAAATGTGTGCAGGCTCTTCCAAACCATTATAATGTAGCCTGAAATTTTTCTGTAGAATGTCTTTGTACTCTGAAGGAGTAATTGAAGCCTGTGGAAAGGAATCGGGAAAACACTGTAACTGTAGATGCTACTGATGGCTGCGTGTATGAGAGAATTTGTAGTGATCTATAGCTTGCAAATAGTTGGAAAATCTTCTTTTACTTCAGTGAGAAGAACAGCTTGCAGTAATGGATATATTTTACAGATGGATCAAGTGCACAGTTACTAAGTGGGGATGGGAAGCCTGATAGTTTCTACTTGTAGCAAAGCTGGTCTCTGGAGGATTTTATTAAAGGAATTTTATTTTTCTAACAGCTGAACTGGGAGAAAAGAAGAAAAAAAAATCCCTTGTGAAACAGAGCAAACTCATTGTGTTGCTAACCATGTTCCTGCAAAACTTCAGGCACTTCAGGAAATCAGTGTAGTTTAAGTTTCTATACAGTATTATTTGAGAATGTGGAGCACAGTTCCATTTGTTCAAAATGTAACATGGATTATCACACTACTATCTCTTTTGGTTTATGGATGCAGTTCTCTTTCTTACCTGGTGGTAGTTATGAGCTATGCATTATCCTGAATAGTTCTACAGGTCTTTACAGGTTCATAAACAAGTGTCATGGCACAAGGAAAGATTAATTTATTAGGAGCGTACAGCATTTTTCTTGTGGTAAACCAAAATGTCTTTTTCCTTATACTATATAAAAACTTCTTTCTGTAATATCCTAAGGTATTTTAAAATATAGGAAATTGTGTGCAGTATATACCAATCCTTAATGCAGAGTGTGGTGGACCATTACTCTCTTATTTTTGCCAACTTTTTTTTGTTGATACAGATACCTGTGAGAGGATATAGGAACAGCATTAGGTTAGGAATAGGGTTTCTATCGTAGAAACAAAGTAACTGCTTCCTTCACCTTCCCAAACAAATGACCCCTTCCAAAGCAAAGCAAAACAAAAAAACCCGACTAAAATAAAAATAAATAAATAAATAAAAGCTTATTTCAATATTATATCAGGAGCATTTTTATAGGTGGAAACACGTGTGTGTTGTGCAGCAACCAAGAGTTATGGATACTCAGGAGATTATTTTTTTTTTTTACTGCACAATGTAAATATGACAAATTCTTGAATAGAAACAAACCAGAAAAGTTAAAAAGGGGGCTGACATGGTTTTTAGAGTAAAACCAAAAGAGATTTTCAATAAAATACGAAAGTTGCTTTCAGTTAAAATATCTTTTTTAGTTATTGAAACATCCTTTTTAGCTCCTGCAAAGACCAAAATTCTGTAAATGAGTACTTCATAGTTCTGTCATGCACATGGCACCTTTTACTTTACCTAGGAAGCCCACAACTAACTATGCACTCAGTGCCATCCGCCTTTAGTAGGGAAAAACTCAGGAAGTACTTGCATCTCCTATACCAGAAGATTAAATTTCAGGTATATTGTGAAATGAGAAAGAATGGTTTTAAATCATAGAATAGTTAGGGTTGGGAAGGATCCCCCTGCCACGGACAGGGACACCACGCACTGAACCGTGTCACCCAAGGCTCTGTCAGCCTGGCCTTGAGCACTGCCAGGGATGGAGCATTTACCACTTCTTTAGGCAACCTGTTCCAGTGCCTCACCACCCTCACAGTAAAGAATTTCTTCCCTATATCTAACCTAAACTTCCTCTGTTTAAGCTTGAACCCATTACCCCTTGTGGTTTCTGTGTTACACTGTTTAAAAATATAGGTATTTTATTCCGCGAATGGTTGGTTTTCTTTCTTTCAGGATATTCTGTCCTCTCCCTCATGTACTAATTCTTTATTACTCCTCCCCTTAGTTGTCCTTTAAGTGTTACTTCATAAATATTACATATGTAGTATGTCAGAAGACCTCAAATTCTGCTACTATAGGTGGCCTCATAACTGGTTAGTTTTAATTTAAACTGGGAAGAGTCTTCTAAGAATGTTAGATTACTATGGCTTTTGAGCTGGGGAAAGGGTGTTGGGCAAGAGAGTTTGCTTTCTGCTTGTATCCTGTACTGTATGTAATACAGATTGTATTTATAAATACGTATTCAGTGTAGTTTCCTGGAAATTCAGAAATGGTGTCTAAACACAAGTATGTGGAGGAAGGCATTTGTCTGCATGTCGTCTGTTTTTTGTGCAAGTCTAATGTAGGTAGGTAAGTTACAGTTCACAAATAGTGACCGTTATTTCCAGATCCTCTCATTCTATGCTTCTTTCCACCTCACACATGTACTGCTGATGGTAAGGAGTGAAGACAATCAAGCCAGACTCTTCTCAGTGATGCTCAGTGACAAGAGGCAGTGTGGAACAAATTTAAATACAGGAAATTCAACTCAAACATAAGAAATTTAATTACTGTGGGAGTGATCAAAGACTAGACCCATCAGGCCAGAGACCATATGGCATCTCCATCTTTGGAGACATTTAAAACCCAACTGGACATGGCTGTGGTCAACCTGCTGTGGTTGGCCCTGCTTTGAGCAGGGGATTGGACTAGGTGACCTGCTGGCATCCCTTCCAGCTTCAGCTGTTCTGTGTGTGATTTTCCTTTTTCATTTTATTTTGAATGACATGTTGGCTGCTTTTACTTTCAGATTCCCATGTTTCTACACTGTCTTTTCAGGCAGACTCAACAGAAATCTCTTATGCATATTGAGAAGCTGCACTGCTGAGGGATTTAGCACTGCTTCTTTCATATAGAGTAGTTAGAAGTTGCCATTCATTCAGAAATATAGTATAGCAGCAAAATGCATATAGGGATTTAACTATAAGTTTTGGAAGCCTGGGACTCACAACTAACCATTCAGCTGTCTGTAAGCATGACTAAGCTTTCATGTTAACATTTTGTGCAGATCATATTTTTTCTTTTTAAAAGGTTTGCTGGATTGTTTTCAATCTGTTAGCAAGCCAAAGAATTTTAAAAAGTCTGTTCTGTTTGCTCAACTAAACAATACATTCATGTTGGCAGAGTCTACACTCCTTTCCAGATAGCCTCTAGTGTAGCCATCCTTAAGGAAACTGCAACTCCAACATTTAATCCATCACCAGAAAAGAATGGCACCTCAGATATTTGAGTGTTTATCTAATTTTTGATATGGGGAAGGAGAAGCTTATTATTATTATTAGGATAATAAAGCTGTACTGAACTGATGCAATTGATGTTAAATATTATGCATAAAGAAAGGGCTGCTTAAACAGTAGGATCCATTAGTGTCTATTGTAAAGGGTTGGTGTATTCTGCTGGGCAATACTGTATCATCTGGGAATATTTGAAATAGAGCATATTACAATAATAGTAAAGCCTCAAGAAGTTGTGAGGACTTTGAAACAGTGATAGCTTGCTAGGTAGAATACCTCACTGAATCAGAACTGAAGTAACAAGTGTATTATCAGATGTTTGAGGGAGATAAATGTAATTTGATAAATGTAGCATGAATGCTGAGTATACATACTGTATATATACATAACACCTTCTGCTTTGTATTCCTCCTACAATACATATATAAAAGGTAGAGGCATTTTCAAGGGTGGTGTGGATAAAGCCTGTGCAAGTTCCTATCCATAGCTGGTTAATAATTTCATTTTTACGGGAGGAAAATGATACGGCTGGCTTTCACATCCTCAAATTCCCATCCTGATACCCTGTTCTGTGGCATACACATGTTAGAAATATTTTGCTTTGACCTTTTAAACTTCTTTACTATTTAAGTTAGATGAGAGTTTGTGTTCAGTCCTTCTAAATTTTTAAAATATGAAATGCTCGATAACTTCTGAGCATTTCTCTCAAATACTGTCTCATAACAAAAGCTGGTAAATCCTCTTCTGCTGACAGTTCGGTTTTGCATTTAAATGGAACAACTTGCTCTGCAGCATTGTAGCAAGCAGATTACATACACTTTCTGGTTAGATTCTGGATTTAGTTTATTTCACTAGGGACAGAGATTGACATGGAAGAAAAGACTGCAACTTCTGGGGTAGAGCATCCATTCTTCTTTCTGTGACAGAGCTCTCAACCTTCATGTGACAGTTTATTCTGCAGCAGCTGGCTTTCTCTTTCAGGGCTTTGGCACAGGTGAAGCAATTGGTAGGCTTGTGGTAGTTTTACTGTTCTGAGAGTTACTCTGTGTAACAGCACAGACTGTGTAAGAGCAGTATGGATGACCCGGGCGTTGTGTTGGACAAGCTGAACATGCGTATCATGAAACCAGCTGCATGCCCGGTTGTGATAGTAAGAATATAGATAGCAGGTTGAAGGAAGTAAATTTTTCTTTTTCATCTTCTGTCGCCATTTGTTAGTCCACACCTGGAATACCATGTCCAACTTCGGCTTCCCAGCAAAAGATGCCCCTAGAGAGTACAGTGTGGGGTCACCTAGATGAGTGCTGGAGAAATGATACAGAAGGAGGGAATAAAGTGTCTGGATTTGTTGAGTCTGGAGAAGAGAAAGTTTGGGGGTGATTTTAGTGTTCAAATTCAGATATCTAATAGGAAGTTACAAAGAAGACCTCTCTTAAGGTTGTGCCAGTTGCACAGTGAGAAGCAACGGGCATAGGTTACAAGATAAATCTCGTCAGATATTAGAAAGAAATAATTTTTCACCAGTTATAATGATTAAGCACTAGAAAAAGTGCCCAGAGAGGGCATTTCTGTCAGTGGAAATGCTCAAACCTTAACTGGGTATTTCTTATCCCTAACAACATGATCTAACTTTGAAGTTAGATTCAACGAGAAGTTTGAAGGAGGGTTTGGGGCCAGATGACTTATAGAGGCTACCTTCCAGCCTAAATTATTCTGTGATTTTTATCAGTCACCTGGGCCACCAAAAGCAGGGATGCTTCTTAAACACTTCTTTATCCTAGACAGTGTGTCACACATCCTGAATACATCTCAAGCTCATTCCCATCAGTGTCTTCTGTGATATCAACAGATGTGCTGCATGCTGACACTGCAGTAAATAACAAGCAAAACATTTTTGATTGTGATTCAATGTTTTTCTCCAATATTAAATGTATAGAAGTTTCAACCAATATTTATCATAGGTAAATTTGTAAATTTAATAATTTATATATAAATTAATGTATAGAATGTTGTATGCCAAGTGTTTTTCAATTTGCAGTGGCATAGGAGTGAATTAAGCTTCTTTCTCCTTATGGGAAGCTCTTTTTGCTCACCCAGTACAGCTCATGCTCTTCTTTGGGTGTTTCTTTACCTGTCTTCTTCCAAAATCTGAGGAGAAGGATATAGGGATATGCACAGAAAACATTTATTGGTTGATTGCTTGATAGTCACCTTCCAGCTTAGTTCAGAATTTCCCTTTCTTGACAGGAACATGACTTTATCCTGCTTTTCTGGACTGGATCTGTCATGTGTTCTTTCAGATCAATTGCAGATGGGAATAAAGGATCAATCGCTGTCATAATTTATACAGGAATAAATGTTAATCAATTCTTTTAGTGTCCTAATGCTAATCAGAGAGACAAGCTCACACTATAATCCAACATATCAAAGTAGGTTTGAACTTTCTCAGCTAGATCAATTTAGAATGACTTTTTAAAAGTAAACAGTCCTTGAAGTGGTATTTCTGAATGAACTGGCATAACTCCACTGCAGTCAGTAAGCTACTCTGATCTTTTATTTATGGCAAGGATAGTCCAACTACTTAAAATATGTGGGGCTACCCTTATGTAGAGGGTGTTATGTTTCTATATGCCAAATGATCCCACCAGGGTAAGAAGTACTTGGCATCAAATAAGGCACTCTGGTGTGTGCCAGTGACATTAACCATGCTTCAGAGAAGGCTCCAGGCTGATATGCAGGGCTGGGGTGAGAGCAGCTCGGGACAGGAGACCCACTGCACTGCACATTTGCCTTTTGGCTTGGAGCAACCTGCTCTTGTGGAAGGTGTCCCTGTCCATGGCAGGAGTTGGAACTGGATGAGCTTTAAGGTCGCTTCTAACTCAAACCAATCTGGGATTCTATGACTGATGCTGGCACTGTGCCTCTGGGAATGACGACAGTGACTTTGCATAAGTGTGCTGATAGACCATAGCTTGCTTTGCATTAGTTATCTGCTAGTGCCTGAAGGCTCATTCTGTCTTCAATGGTCTGGCAGCTACATTAACACAGACACAAGCCTGGCAAGAGCCATCATGGGTCCTGCATCTCCCCTGGACCATTTTTCCAGCCTTTACTACAAGTGACTGCATTGTACAATACTTCTCATTAACTTCACAGCTTTTGCCTTCCTTGCAGATGACATTGCCCACCCTTAATCCCAGCCTCAAGACCTCAACCTGAATCCTTTCACCCAGCTGCTGCTCTTTAGGTTAATGAGTTCCTTCCTCCCCTGCCTTGGTGTTTATAAGGAGCTCTGCCACTCTTTTCACTCTCCCATAGAGAGAAGGACTTGTGGATGTTGGTTGATGATAAACTGAACGTGAGCTGGCTTCAGTGTGCGCTCGCAGCCCAGAAAGCCAACTGTATCCTGGGCTGCATCAAAAGGAGCGTGACCAGC
>JANHGB010057275.1:0-26195 GCA_026283785.1 Coracopsis vasa
TGAACCATATTAAAGTCAAGGTTGTGATTCTCTTATTCAGAATAAAGGTGGTGGATCACGCTTTCATTATCATCATAAAAACAGATAAATAGAAGTGAAAATGGAAAATAAATTGAATTTAGTATAAGCAGTAAAAACCCTTCCAAAGGATTAGCTGAACATTATTAATGATGCCAGAGAAAGTACTTGATTGTGGATGCTGAGTAATAGCTCTATAATTGCATTCCTCTTTCCACTTTTTAATTATTATTTATTTTTACTTAAAAAAAAAATCCTGAAGAATGGAGTAAAGACTGAGACTCTCATTCACTGAGATGAAAGAGCTGCCTTCAACAGTACGTTGTATGAAACCAAACCTCAGGAAAGCAGTTCTACAGACCACAAGCAAATTATGTCTTTCAGGGAACTGAATTTAAATCAGTGCCATGTTTCATAGCTGGGCCCTGCCATTGAAGCTTTAGGACGTACAAAATGGAAAGAATAGGAAAGAAATAAAATATCACTATTTTGTGTTATTGACGCTACAGGTTGGAATATAAATACATGAAAATGTAGCAGAAAAATTCAAAGCTGAAGCTGAGAATTTGGGGGGGGGTGTGCAGTTCAGTGAGAAGTTGACAAAAGGAATGATATTTTCAAGTCCATCTACATTAAGATTTCTGACAGATTTTGAAATGCAGCTTTCCTCTTACTGTAATCACAGATTACTGCAGAATAAATCTATGTGACAAAAATAAGGAAACCCATCTTCTGGCTGGTCAAGCTCAGCAACACAATAATAATTCAACAGAGAAATAACGGCATTTCAGCAACTAACAGTAATTTTGCATTGATTCAAAACTATGTTTAAAACAACATGTAATTATCTTCAGATTTGTCCCTTTCATTCACAGATTATATGGTTTATATGTAGACAAACACTAGAAAATGTACTCCAGCCAGGCCTTGCCCTGGCTGAGAAGCATGCTGGGATCCAGGGCAGAAGCTTTCTGCCATCTCCCAGTGAAATCTCTCTTTTGCAGATCACCTGGCAAAGCTGAGCAGCAAGTTCAGCTCAGCTTGTTCTCGTGTGCTTTGAACTGTTTAACATCTTCAACAAACCCTATGCCTAAGAGCTCATAATTTTATGTACTGAGAGCTCCATTAGCAAAGGCTGTTAAGTGACACTTTACATTATCCAGTTGCTTGCAGGTGTAGGTTTTGCCAGAGGTTTCTTATTTGGAGAAGAGTGCACTAAGAGGCTTTCATTACATTTCTCTCTTGTTTTTAAATATACTGATTTATTTCCATTAGCTTTTTAAACTCAGAGGCAAATCTTATATTCTTGCACACATAGATTCGTTTGCTATACTTAGCCATACCAGGGCAGAAAATAACTTAAATTAGTTGCCCGGTTTTGATGCCTGCTCCTAAATAAAGCAAGCTCCTGATTTTATGAGTAGTAGCAATGGCATCAAGATTATTCTCATGCCTGGGTAGCAAACATGATTCATCGTGCTGGACTGTAAAACCCTGTGAGAGCTGGATTTTGATTACCTCTTGAAAGCCTTCCTTAGCTACATGCGCTCGTGATGTAACAAGACAAGGCATCCCCAGGTATCCTAAACACAGCCTCCTCCTTCTACTGAAGGTCACTCACTCTTCTCCAAGCTCATTGGAGACATATTGGGCATACATGGCAGTAAGAGACTTTTCATTTGAATGAAGACAGACTCCACAAACCACTGCAGTTTTATAATGTTTGTTTTGATACAAAGCATGCAAATAGCATCCTGCTTAGCAAAGAATGACAAGCAGATTATTTAATCTCTCCAACGCTTTCCACATTTCTCATGGAATTCACCTACCATTTATTTGTCCAGAGTCTAGAATCAGGAATTCAGTTGGAAGTAGAGAGGCCTTCAAGATATTTAATTTTTGTTTAAATATCATTTGAAATTATAAATTATTGTGATTTTTGTATGGTTTTACAATTCATCATTATTAACTCATTTCATTCAGTAATTAGGAGACAAGGGACTTTTGCAGACCTATAGGCTATGTCCTAGCTGAGAATTTGCCATGCCTTAATCATCCCAAGCAATACTGAGTGCTCCTCAGAGAGCTTCAGTGATGGACTGTACATCTCCCACACAGCTCTAAATCTCTTCCAAGAAGCCTTTTTCCTTCCCTGAATGTAATTCTAACCTGAATCTTCCTTTCTGTGGGATAAGCTCACTACTTCTTGTCCACTCCTAGAATGCTGCAAAATTCATACTCCATACTGTCAGAGATTTGAGGGACTAGGTCACATTCCTCGGGGTCTCTACAACTGCTCAGCATTTTCTTTAAACGTGTTACCAATATGTGCATGTAACACTGCAGCTGAGAGATAACCGCTGCTGACTAAGATGTGCATGGACTTTAAGTTTCTTGCAAATACGCATTTGTATATGGATCTCTGAGGCCAACATAGGAGTTTACAAAGGCACAGCACAGTACACCAGGGGATATGAAGATGTCACAAAAAGACAATACACAAATTTAGACTTTCCTACTTTTTCTGAAATGTTAATATCTGGAAAAATTTTCCCTCTAGGATTTCACAAATTCATTTCTCTAAATATTGCAATCGAAATTTTAAAAAAAACCCAACCTATCTTTTCAATTTTTCCACTATGAGTTCACAGTTTCTTTACTAGCTTGGGTTGTAAATGTTGAAGAAAACATCATCCTCTGAGGAAATCTGTTCAGAGGCCCCATCATCTAATAAAGTCTGCATCCCCCACATGACTCTATCTGGGACAAGCACTTCTGCTGCAATCACAAAACAGACATGCTGTGTTTCTATTTCCACTCCTTCTAACTCTGCTAGAATAATAAAACAGCCCAGGTTCTCTGCTGGGATCCGGGCTGTCCTTTTCATTTAGGGCTACTCTGGAAGCTGTTAATGCACAGTGTTTTGATACCATAATTAGGTTAGTCAGGAGCATGAAATGAAGTCATACTTCTAGCTGACCAAATTAAGCTTGGCAATAAAATCAGCCTTGTAACTATCTTGACATAGTGCTGAAACTCCTAACTGGGAGATTTGGCAATTCTGTGCTGCCATTTTATTCCTCCATCTTGCTAGTCAGTGGTTTCTAGAGCTTGAATTTAAATCTCCAGTCTTGCTAGCTGCAAAATGGGTGCTAAGAATTCCTGATTTAGCTTTTTAAGCCCTTCAGTGATTGTTTAACTGTTCATGGCCAATCACCTGTTTTTCTGGTAGATTATGATGCATAAGAAATGCAATTAGGTGCGATTTGTGATGCAGTTTTACAAAGCCACCTTTGTGATGAGAGAAACACAGGGATGCAATTGGGGAAGAATATGAAATAAAGCAAAAGCAATCAAAAGGGTAAGTCAGACCACAGAGAAAGTAAGTGGCAGTATAATGTATTTGACAAGCAGAAATATCAGAGCTAATAAGGTGCAGCTGTGCAAGGCACATGAAGCTGTGTTTGATTTTGAATCATTTATAAGAATCCATTCAATTGCTTGTCACCATATTAGCATATTTAAATAGTTTAATTTGGTTTCATCACTGTGATTAAAATTGCTGACAAGGTTGGAAAATAATGATGAACAGAATCGAACACAGCAAACAGTAGGACTGTCAACAGGCTGACAGAGGCATTAGGAACAGCAGCAAACCTAACACAACAGCAAAACCAGATCCCTGGGGAAAAAGTCAGGGGGCAAAATTACAAGAAGCGATCATGTTTTGAAACCTTCTTTCTTTTTCCACTTTTAGTTCACTCTTTGAATTAGATCATAGCTGAAGCTGGTGTCTAAGCAAGTAGAAGGTACATGCATCATGCAAAAAGAAATGCCTGAAGAGATATTACTTCTCAAGCAATTCACTCAGAGGTAGCAACTCTGATATGTCCTGTACTGTCTGAGATTTGTCGATGGGCAGAGTTGGCTGGCACATCACTGGTTCTGCCAAAAATAATTGAAGAGACTGACAAGTGCTCAGAAACATCAGGAGCTTGAAAACCCATGAGATCTTTCTGAAAGTATCTTTTGCTTTAAGAATTGAGATTTGCAGTGTTTTCTGATCTTAACTTGGAAACCAGGGCAGAGTTTTAATTGGTAACTGAGAAACACTGCAAGTAAAGGCTTTAAGGAAAAGCATTGATGGCTCTTGAAGAAATTGAAAGACCTGGCAAGTATCTCTTCTCTGCATGCCCCAAAGTAACTCAAGCAAAGCCTAATTTCAATCCTTAAGCAGAACAGTAGCTTCAAACTCACATTAAGAAACAACCAATATGATGTTGAAAAGTATTCATAATGTAGAAGAAATTCCTCTGAATTCCCCAGTGTCTGAAAAGTTTATTTTGAGCCACTGGGTTTCTGAAATCCCTCCTCATCAGAGCCTGGAGCCAGAGTTGCAGCTATTTCTGGAATGCAAGAATCACAGACACCTGCAGTACTGCTTTCCTGAAGGACTCCCTTACGTTCAGGCAACGCTGCCTTGAGCACCGCACACTCATAATGAGACGACACCTGTCCCAGAGTCACCTTCACATACTCATCTCCATTTCTTATCATTTAAGCACCCCAGACCACTACAGCATCCCCATTCTGAAAACACAAAATCTGCATCTTTAAGCCCCAAAACAACATTAAAATCCTTCCCTTTTCTAACGTTATACCAATATACAGACAGTGCATTGTGGCATATGTGGGAATTAAGTTCATGTACTACATTTCAGGCTAGCATCCATGAGACCATTCTTCTCCTGTGTAGGGTCTACAAGTCTTCAGAAGCTTGACAAAATCAGAACCTCTCTGCTCTTACCAAGATGGGTTATGGGGCTACGACCCCAGGCTTAGATGCTGTCCCCATGGTTAATTTGCTCACACCCAGGGGCAAGGATTAAGAGTTGCGAGAGTGTGGACTACACCCAGCATCTGCCCCTGTCCTCTCCTGTAGATTGTGGCTTTGTCTGTCTTGATAGAAGTAGCTAAGCAGCAGGAAAGCATGCTAAAGCTCAGTGGGAGAGAGGAAAAAAAACAGAGAAAACAAGTGATGTGTAATCAGAGACAGAAAAAAAAACACATACAAAAGAGATCCCCCTTATTCTTGAAGCACTATCTCTGTGTCTTTTTCACCTAAGCTTTTTCCATTGAAAATGACAGAAGGCAATATGTCACCGAGAACAGAGACGATAACTGCAAACAGTAGGTGTTTTCACTAGAAATTGCCAACACAAATTTTGATGTCTTTCTTCCATGGAGGCCTTCAGGGAAAAAAAATGATGCCTTGGAGGTTTTTTGAAAAGCTGGAATATTGCAAGAAAATATAATGCAGTACAAGGCTATATAAAATTTATGGGGCGCCTTTTATGAGAACTTCCCAAGGGGCTTCATATAATAGCTATAAAACAGTAAAACACATCATGGCACAGATTTAATTTTGAAAATGGCAGAATATATATTAATGATTTATCATCATTACTCTTCATTGGAGGTCTACGGACACTAATAAAATGGTTCTATCTAAAGTTGGTTTAGGTGACAGGCATTTAATGTCTAAATATGGTTCATGTTTTAAAAAGTTTAATTAGTTGATTAAAACAATACCAAAACAAACCCAAATATGAACTGTTTCAGCCAGGAAGAGTTTCTGAATTATTAAACATTTTAATTTTTTCATCACTCCCTCAGATTACCCAAGTCCAAGATGAAAGCAGCCGAGAACATTACGTTATATTGAAATATACACCCTTATACCATCTAACCTGTCAAAATGCCTCTCTTGAGGAGAGTATGTAAAGGAGACAAAGAACAGTAAGTGGGAAAAGCAGAGGAACATATATGATCAACAGCATTAGAAATGCCGCGGATCCCTTTCACACCTCTCCTCTGGCATTGCTATAACTTACTCCTTGTGTGCCCCCATCACCACCTGGACCACTTTACATATTAGAAGTTGACTCTAGATGTACAGTGCAGATGTTTCCCTGCACTCCATGGGTTAATAGCTACAGACACCATTTTCTATTGAATCAAAGTTTAAGTCCTCTTAAATGAGAAGCAGCACCAGAACTCTAGCAACATGTTTGAACTGCAACTCTGCAAATGAATTGTTTGAAGAAAGATAAGCCAAGCATGATGCAAGGCACAATTAATAGGCTGAATAAGTTATGAACTGACCTCAGGGTATAAAAAGTGAAAGAATTGTGTCTGGTTTTCAGCACTTTGATATAGAAAAGAGGTCAAAGCTGGGGGGAAAAAAAAGAATATCAAAATCAAAGACCAAAGTGGGAACATCAAGTCAGATGGGGCAGTAACAATTAAATGCATTAGTGATTTTAAAAGCTCAGCAACTGTATTTATCTGCTTCTGTACAATTAACACTAAAGTTGCCAACATCCAAGGAACCTAGAAGTGTGCAGGGGATTGAAATACTAAAAAAGCATCCTGGGCAGTCTGCTGTGCTACTTCTTTCAGCAATCTGCCTGTGAGAGTTTAGGTTGAAGAAATAGAGATTTTGTTTTGTTCTAAACCCCAAGGTCCTTCATCTTACTGTGGAAATGAACTAGGGGATCATCACAAGAAAGAGTCCAGAAAACACAAGCTCTGACTTTGAGGCAGATGTCTAGGGACAAGGAAAGTCATTTGTCATGGACAAAGACCACATTTACATGTGATGGATCCAGAGGATCAACAGAAAACCCCAATCCCGCATTCTTGAATTTGACCTGATATTAGAGTACCTGGGAAGACTGGCCTGCAGAGATGCTTTCAGCAGAGCATCTGCCTAAGCTGACGCAGCTTTATCCAACAGGGAAACAAGTGACAACATTCTCACCAGAGCAACCCCAGCACACAAACTGCTGTGGATGAGAACAAATGTATCACAACAGCCGAGCATACCTATTGGCTTTCAGAAGACTTATAGCCCCATCCCTGGCACGTGGGAGACAGAACCATATGCAGGATGTTTTCTTCTCCTCAGGAGGGCAGTTCACAGTGATCTTCTGACCCCGTTCATGCACCTGTGGCCGCCTCTGCATTGCCTCAGAAAGGGAACATACAGGCATATGCTTCCACCCTCTGTCCCCAGCCTCCATATAGTAGGAATGCATTTGTTCTTTTGCCTGGAAACCACTATAACAGTGAAGTGACCATCTGGATTCCTCACCTGTCCCTCCAAACACTCTTTAGAAGAAAGCAAGAGATAAAGCCTGGCCTGCAAAGGCAGATCAGGAGTAGCTCTACAGTAAGGCAGACAAACAGTCTAGCCAGTTATTCCCTGAACCATCTTAGTGTCTGTCTTTATCGCTGGGTGAAGCTAAAGAACATCAAGTCATCCATATTAGTTAAATGAAAAAGCTTCTGATCGCAAAGCTTTCTTTGTATTTGCTAACAGGAAGGTAAGTTCAAGCCTCATTGTCACCGAAGTCTTTGTGAATGCCACATGGGATGAGTGTTCTGTGTTGACACAGGACATACACTGGTCAGGGCTTGAAATACACACATACACATTAATGTAGCCTGCAATAGGATTTGTCAGCCAGGATATCACCCACCAGGCTTAATAGCTCTGACTTATCCAAAAAGCTGTAAATGAACAAAATCTGTATGTTTTAAAAATGGGTAATCAGAGCCCTGCAGTACTGAAATGATAAGCTCAAAGATAAAGCATAGGAGAAAGCTCCTTATTGCTTAATCCTCAGCTCTCAAGCAAGTCAAGCGTAAAATCCTTTAATCAAATCTAATAACCTGGGATAATCTTCAAAATAATGACTCCAAGGAATAAAACATTCCTGCATTCATTAAATCCTGAGTTTTGAAAAAAACCACTTTAGCAGCAGTGTTAAAGGAATTCTCACACGTTGCATTATGCATAACTTTTCACAAGTAAGAACAAATATTAAAACAACAATAAGAAAATTGATTAGACATCTGATTGTACTCAAACTGTCTTCCTCAATAGACTGCAGCTATTTTTTTAAACAGAAAGAAATAACATGAAAGTGTAACCGTATCAAACACTGGAACACCTTGTCCTGAAAAAATCATCCCAGAAGTATTCACAACTCATGAGAACAGATTTATTAGGAGGACAAGTCTTGCTTTTGTCCTTTGTTCCTCAGGTTTTTTAATCAACAGTCTTTGGGGCCTTTGGGTTCATACACATTAACAAACACACAGCAGCATTCATTTCTGTCTACAAATATTTTGGAGAACTGACAGTACACAAGGCTGAAATGCATTGCCTCATGGACAGTTTTAGTGCCATTGAACACACCTAACTGTATCTTAACTTGAATGATCTCAGGGTCTAACAAAAGCCATCTAAGCCTCCTCTCCAATTGGTAGGTGACGGATGATAGACAAGTTAGTCCTAGCTCCATCTTTAGCAATTATATTTTGCCTGAGTAAGATGCTTTCAGATTTATTCAATTCTGAAGTATAACAAACATTGAAAACAAACAAACAAACAAAATAACCCCAAACTGTCAGAAGCTGGTAAAACATTTCATTTCATATGGTGAGCAGCCATATCTGTATTACAAACAAATTACCATGAAGACATTTATTTTTCTACTCACTCATCAATTGTGAAGTGAGAATGTAGTATTTACACATTCTACACTCTCATTTTACACTCATTTTAAACAGCTCTCAATCAAAGGCTTACATATGAATTTCATTAGCCGTCTGCATTAAGTGAGCAGTCAGCTATGCCATGTGGTGTTATCCCTCTTTTCAGTGACTAGGTGTTTGAAATTAAAGATAGGGCAAGAACAAATTATTACTGTCAGCGGTATTCCTATTCTTCCTCTTGCTATTCTGTATACAAGCCAGTAGGGCATTAGTAAGAAGAAGGGTCACTGCCTTCAAATAGTCATGCAAACAAAAATCTCATACACTCACACAGCAGAAAATTAGGCTGGAAGAAATCCAACGAGCATTAACTGATCCAGCCACCTTCCTGCTTAAGGCAGGATCTCTACAGACATTCCTGATGAATATTTGTCAAACCTACTCTTAAATCAGGTCTAACGTTAGAGTCTGTGCAGCTCAACTTGAATCTTCCATGCTGCAGGTCAGGTCTGTTCCTTTTTCTGTTTTGAAAATGCATTTACAGACGATCCATTTTTAATTTAAATAGAAAAAATAAAGGGGGAAAAAGTAAAAATTAATGACAAAATAAAATAAAGAAGAGAGGATGTTGTCTTCAGCATTCTTTCTGTAGCTTGAACTAGCCCAATTCTTTCAAGATTTCCTTGTAGGTGATATTTCTAGCTGTTCTCAGGTAGAGAATAGGTCATCACTTTCTTGAAGGGCAGCACCAAAAAGAGCACAATTCTCCACATAAAGCTATGTAGAAGCAGGAATTACATCTCATTGTAGACTGTGCTGCTGTTCACATGCCCTGTGACACTAAATCTTTTGCAAAAGCTTGCTATCATTCACTTGTGTCTAGGTTGCAGTCCTCTATAACCTCTTCACTCATCTATGAATATCCATATAGTTTTCTTCTCATTCTGTATTCATACACTTGATTGTTCTCACATAAATGTAGTCATTCCCTATTAATATTCTCACTTTTTAGATCATACCTCTATCCTGTCGAGATTTGAATTATTGTCTGTATCACACTGATAGGCATTCTTATTTCAGTATCTTCTCCATTACACAGGTCACTAACAAGACACTGGGCACAACCAAGCTCAGAGAAGACCCTTGAAGAACTTCACTGACAATACCCTTCATTTGAGCATGAAATGCTTTTGTGCTGTGTTGTTGAAAGAACTAATCTACTACAGTCATTTCCTCTAGACCATACTTCCCTAGTGTCCATCCACATTCTGCCATCCACATTCTGCACCTTCATGGTATCTTACCCATCTCCAAGCACTCTCAGGGTAAAAAAACCAACAAAACACCACCACAACCACCACCACCACACACCAAAGTGCTTAAGGCTGCTAAAATTGCTTTGGCAAAACACTTCACATGATCGTTTTGAAAACTCCTCCTGCTGTGTTCTTTGCCTGCTCTAGGCTGGCATTTCACTTCTTTAGGCACTGGTATTAATAGTGGGGTTTACCTAATGGCAAGTGAACATCAATACAGAATGCATTCACCACTTCAAGCTTCTTCAAATCTTCTGTCTATTAAGTGTCAATATTTGGACTTCCCATAACTAATGCACTTTGCTATTTCATCTCACTCTATGTCTTAACCGTTTTGATTAGGTCACTGAGAGCTCTTGCAATGCCTTTATTCTCCTTCTTTATACCCTGACCTAGTTTCTGCTTTCTCTGTCCTTTCCTCCTGTCTTTGAAGTCAATGAAAGGCTCATAATTTAGCCAAGTTGATCTCTTACTGAGTTCTTATCTCTCCTCCACAAGGAGAGAGGTTTATTAATATTCTTCTTTAAGGAACTGCCAGCTTTTTTAAATTCCCTATTTCATAGGGCTGCCTTCCAGGCAACACCTACCAATTTTGTGAGTGTTGAAGTCTTCCTACTTGAAATCCATTGTTACAGCTTTGCAACTTATCTTCCTTCAAGTCCTATGAATCATAAATATATCAATTCATAACGATTCTCTCCTAACCTGGCCTTTGCCTAGACATTGTCAAACAAACTGTTTCTTCCTATTGGTCAGTATCTAATCAAAGTTCACCCTATTCTAGTTATCTAAATCATCTTTACTAAAGTCCATCAGAAGCACATTCGAAGAACTTGCTAAACAGAATATCTCTGAAATGCATTTTCTTTGCAACAGATATGTGGGTAACCAACAACTTGCATTAAGGCTTACGGCTCCTTCTACTTATTCTTGACCCTGCTTGCATTACAGTGATTGCTATCCAATCCCTTGACTTTATGAAGAGCAACTCAGCCTGGTTTTCATGTCCAAGTCATCATTGTTTACGCTGCTTCTGGGACTGATTAATTCTAAGTCAAAGATCTTCACTGATCTCTTTTTTTACCCATCACCCTGTCAAACATCATTCTTGGGTGAGGAATACAAAGGCCTCATGGTATGTATCCACGCATTTGCTTCCAAGATGCACATTGACACTCCCTCTACACTAACCCCAGACTGATTTCTCTCTCATCCTTGCCTCTTTCCAGCAGCCTTATAACCACTTTGACCTGCAGTACTGAAACATTCACTGAAGAGAATAAAAGCCTCACAAGGAGGGAACCTGAACAGGTCACTGAAATTGAAAGCTGGATCTGTACACAGCTGACCACAGCAGATTAGTTGACTTAAACAGTTCAATTTAAAAAGTGTTTCACTGCAGAAGAGAGGATGATCCAGCAGCTGCACAAGGAAAGGACAGACTAGAGGACAACTGAAGAGGGTACAAAAAATGTTCACAGGAAGAATGGTGCTCAGAGAGTCCCTGGCCTTGGAGATTTTTCAAACTGGAGAGGACAAAACCCTAGTCCCTGAAGATGCCAAAGCCTGTTCTACTGAAGTCTGTGGCTGTGGTCCTGTCTCTTGCCTTGTTCCCTCCTTTCCTAATCCTGACTTCTACCATCATACAGTCAGTGTCCTAAAGGTTTCCACCAAACTTCACATCCCCAGTACGATCTCTTTGCTTGTAAGGATGAGGTTCAGCAAAGCGTCTACCTACTCATCAGTTTCTCAACCACCTGTGTCAAGAAGCTGCTATCAGTACCTTCCGGAAGCCTGCTGGATTGCCCTGCTGCATGGCCTTTTCAGAAGTTATCATGGTGTCTTGAGTCCACCATGAGGTCTAGGGCTTGTAAACATGATGCTTCTGCCATTTGTCTGAAGAATATCTAATTTACAATTTTCTTCAACCTGTGAATGCAACGTGGTCTGTGAAAATTAATACAAAAGCTCAGCAAAGATGGAAATGCATTTACAGATCCATAGCAAGTCTGGAGCAAAGTGCATTACTTATTAAAAAATTGCAATCAGGAGGAGATGAAATGAAGAGTCAAATTTAAGGACCCTTTTCTCTGAAGATGGGGTCATAAAAGACTTTCTTATTAAAAAACAGACAGGTTATAACTATTAAAAAACAAGTTTGTGAGCTGTACTGGAATGGATTTGACACTACTGAAGTCAAGATATATATAGATATGCATATATCAAGCAACAAAAAGAAACAGTTACACAGAACCCTAGAAAAAAGCTAAGAAGATATATCAATAAGCATCTGTAAGCAAAACTGGGAAGTAAATGCAATGGACATGTATTTTGTAAAGGGTGGAAAGCACAAAGCAATGCCAGTAATACACCAACCAGCACACCTACAGGAAATACCCCTCTTCAGGCAACTGCACAGGCAAACGAAGAAAAGCTGCATTGTTGTGCAATGCTTGTGCTGAAGTGTTCCAAAAAGCCAGTGAGATGTGTAGTTCAAACACAGAAAGGGATTTTTAAGCACCATTCTTAAGAGATTTTGTTAATTAAATAGTACTCCAATAACACACATAAAACAAACAAGGTGAACACAGAGGGACGAGTAAAGGTAAAGAGAGCAACCAAATTAAGTACATTGGGAACTGCTAAGTTTTACTAGAGAATACCCTACACAGAGTTCAGAATATGAATAGGACCAAACACTGTATACCAGTAAAATCACAGCAGTTCAAAAAAGATGTGGAGCCTGCCCAGTGTGCTGTAGAAAACTAGGAGACATCATTCAGAGGAGAGCCAAATGGACAGCTCTGATTTTTACTTGGTTACCAGTGAAACAATGTTATATCAAAATGTAAAAAAAACTTTTTCATATTACCTAGAGAAGCTGCTGAATCTTCCTCATCAGGAGTTTTCGGAAACAGGCTAGACAAAGGTCATACGTAGATAGCCTGGTTGTATCTACACAACTCCATCAAAGGGAGGTGGCCCTCTAGCATATTTACCTTGCACAGTAAACTTCTATTGCAGTAGACACCAATTTCTTCACCTTGGAAGAATCCTAGGCTACAGCACAAGACAAACAAAAGAAGAACTTTTTGGCATCAGCAGCAAACACCAACTTTTGACCTGTTGAAAGACATTAAACTCTCTTCATAGAAGCAGCGGGAAGGGCTGAGAACAGTCATGCCACAAAATCATAGAGCAGGTTGTTTATTAGCCTCTTACACACCCACAAGTTTGAGAGCTGCTTGAAGATGTGTACACAAACTGAAATAGATAGTACATTTGTTATATTGACCTAAGCAAGGATCTATGAATAACATTTCCAGGTTTCCTATGGAGCTGCAGTTTCAAAGCAGAAACCAATCAACGAGTACTGGCTGCAAGACCCAGAAGAGAAACTAACAGATATCACCAAAGAGGATTTTGCAAATATAGAAATACTTCATCACAACTGAGGTTCAGCTTGGGTGCCATTAGTAATGGCACAAACACTTCTGAAAGCAGCTAATGATCTGAAACAAGCAGTAAACCTGCATGCAGGCGTGATAAAAGGCTTTGCACTGAATCTGCAAGTCTGCAAGATGAACCAGATACAAATCACTCAAGAAGAAACATTTCAAATAGTAGAGAATCAGTCTGTATGCATATTTCTGCTATAAAAACATCAACACTGTTGTCTGGGTTGCTTTTCAGGGCTGAACAAACCAGCTGCTACAGTGATGGAAAGGATAATATCAGAATGAATACCAGAATCAGAAAATCCCAATAAAAGTAAGATAGTTCTCATTTGCTCACAAATAAATGGAGGTATTAAAGAAATACTGATACGCAAAATCAGCAGAGATGCTGAAAAAAAAGTATTTAAAAAAAAAAAAAAAAAGGGGGGCAAGAATTTGGCAAAATGGACAGTGCTAAGCCAAGCTATAATGTTCCAGAAAGAACCATTTCAATCACAGTCGCTAATGAAAGATGAAAGATGAAGACGTGACTCTTAAGAGAATCAGGCTTTTGAGAATCCTGAGAATTTGACAAAATCAAGTGAAAGGGGTAGGCGTCTCATAACACCTGCATTGACAGCTCAGCAGCATGTTGCCCCAGAGGACTGCAAAACTGGCTTAGACAGACTGTGCCCCCTCCTAGGACACTGAGACATACTAAATATGCATGAAAGCAAATTAAAGGTTCTCTACTGTGAGGGTGATGAGGCACTGGCACAGGTTGCCCAGAGAAGCTGTGGCTGCCCCATCCCTGGCAGTGTTCAAGACCAGGTTGGAACTGGCTTGGAGCAGTCTTATCTAGAGGAAGGTGTCCCTGCCCACAGCAGGGGGTTTGGAGCTGAATGATCTTTAAGGTCTCTTCCAACCCAAACCATTCTGTGATTCTACAATTATATAATCTCTATGAAATGTCCTTCCTTTAAATAAAATTGTCTTTGATGGTCAAAGGGTACAATCAAACATCATTTTTTTCTGTCACTTTGAGCATTACACAGGAGCCATGCTTGCTAAGGAGCTAAAAAATGTTGAAGAATGGTGATTAAAGAGCTATTTTGTAGCAAACTCTGCACAAGCTGCACGCTGTTCCTATAGTTCAAGTCACTCTTTTCAGTACATTGTAACAAGAATGAGTTAAGTTTACATCATTTGTTATTACTGCTGC
Organism: Coracopsis vasa; assembly: GCA_026283785.1. Lineage (NCBI taxonomy): Eukaryota > Metazoa > Chordata > Aves > Psittaciformes > Psittacidae > Coracopsis > Coracopsis vasa. The sequence goes on from JANHGB010057275.1 coordinate 14,559, forward strand.
AATCATAGTCTTGAGACAAGATTCGTATTAATCATTTCTGCTTTTGTTGCATCATTCGTCAAGAAAATGAGGAATAAGAATTTCAGCACCTAATATGCTCTGTGAGTTATAGGTCTGTGGCAGGATTATACTTCAGCTTTTTTGATAGTTGTTAGCTCTCCATCCTACCTTTCTCTGCAAACATCTGCTTGAGAGCTGACTTAAAACCAACCAACACTTCACTTTTCTGGAGGAATCCTTCACTTCTGGATGTGACCAAGCTGTGACACCTCATAAACAACCACAAGAGGATAGTAAATCTATTAATAAAACATTCTCCAGCCAAAAATCTGTTACCAGGTCAATCCGTTTTGAGGAGCTTGCTTCTAGCTTCCCTCCAAGAGCCTTAGTATGAATATAGTCCTTTTGCAGTGTTACAAGGTCACAGGGATGTCAGGGCACAAGCACCCTTTGGTTCTCGTGTGTGAATCAGGTAGTGGGGGGGGAAGGCATGTATAAAGACACAAGCACATACACGTAAATTTGTATGAGTGTGTACATTGATTCTCCACATAAAAATGTCTGAGGTATTTGGTACTTTCATTACCCTAGTCTTTACTGGGAAGGTGTTCTCTCAGTCCTCCTACATCCCTGTGCTTACGGCAGAGTGAAGGGCAGTGAAGTACTACTTGCGGTAGACCATCATCAAGTTAGCGCCTACATAAGCTTGTACCAAGGGATATGAGACCAGGCGGGATGCATTCAAGGCAGTTGGCTGATGTCATTAAGAATCTACTCTCTAAGTCTTTGAAAGGTCATAGTGACAGGGGAGGCTTCTGATGACTTGAAAAAGTCAAGCATCATATGCATCTCTAAGGACAGCAAAAAAGAGAAACTTGGGAAATGACAATTCAGCCTCACTCCAGTCCTGAGAAGGTTATGGAGCATATCCTTCTTGAAGCAAGTTCCAGCTACATGTAGAACAGACAGGTGTTTGGCATCAGCTAGCACAGATTTGCCAGGAGAAATCCTACCTGACAAACATGATTGCATTCTACAGTAAGAGGACAAGAAAAGAGCAATGGATGTGGATTTAGCAAAAATTTTGGCAAAGTGTCCCATGATACCTTTATAGCCATGTTGGTGACATATGGAGCAGATGGGTTCTGTGAAAGGTGAGCGGATGACTGTCCGAACTGTTAGGCAGATGTAGTATTAGTAAAAGGATAAATGTACAACTAGAGGCCAGTTGCTGATGCTATTACTCAATCACTGACACTAGGGCCAATAGTGTTTAACAGCTACATTAACAACTTGGGCAAAAGCATGGACTCCAATAAGCAGTTTCACACAGATAATACCAAACGGGAGAGAAGTCAATACACTGGAGGGCTACCATTTACCATTTGCGGGGACTTAACAGACAGGAGAAACAAGCTGGCAGGAAATTCTCAGAGTTCAGCAAATGCAAAGCCCTGTACATGGGAAGGAATAACCTGCACGGTGGCAGAGGCGAGAGAACAACCAGCTGGAAAGCAGCTCCACAGATAAGGACCCATGGGTCCTGGTGGACAAATTGAGCACAAGTGAGCAGTGCACCTCCACAGCAAATAAAAGCAACCAAATACTGGGCAAAGCACAGGCAGCAAGTCAAGGGAAGTGATTTTTTTCCCTCTCCATTTGGCACTTGTAAGGCAGCATATGGAGTACAGCGTCTCACTTGGGGCTCCCAGATACAAGAGGGACACAGGCGTACCAGAGTACAGCAGATGGCCATCACAACGCTCCAGGTCCTGAAGCACATAAAGTACTATGAAGGGCTGAAAAAGCTGGGTTGGTTCAGCCTGGAAAAGAGGAAGTATCTAAGGGAGGATGTTATTACTGTCTTTAACTACCTAATGGGCGAGTTATAAAGAGAAGACATACCAAAACTTTTCTTAGAAGTGAACAGCAATATGACAAGGGGTAATAGATACCAGTTGCCACAAGGAAAATTCCTATTAGATATAGGTAAAAGCTTATCACCATAAGGGTAGTCAAAGCCTGGAATCAGTGTCCTCAGAGCCTGGGGAATCTCCATCCTTAGAAATATTCAGAACCCAACTGGAAAAAGCACTGAGCAACATGACCTAGCACTAAAGTTAGCCCTGCTTTAAGCAGGAGACTAGAGAGGCCTCTTCCAACCTGATTTGCTCTATGAGTTTGTGATACAAGATAAAGTTCAACATCATCCCTTACTCTGCCTTTTTCTTCAGCCTTACAAGTTTATTTGTGTTGCTGCCTCAAACACTCAAATGGCCCCTCCCCAGGGAGCCTTCTTCCACGTCTTTAAACCTTTTGAAGTATTCTAATGTAGCCTATAATTGCATTCTGCCTTTGTATTATGTATGGAAAGTGGCACATTTTTGAATATGAAAAATAAAGTCACTTGCAATGTACATGCTAACAACAGGAAAGCTTGAAGTGGAATTAATGACTGATGAAACTACAATGAATTGAGAAAAGGGTAATGAGCTCCCTGTAGCCTCTACCATACTGCCCACATTTCATTATCTGCTAAAATCCCTTTCTTCAAAAGTGTAGATTAAAATAATGTGAACTGAAATTAATGGCAACATCACCTTAATTAACACAATAGTGCAAAGCAGTTTGAAAGTACCTCTGAATGGCAATGAACAGCAGCCATAGAAGCAAACAGATGTATGGGTAGGTGTTCCAGAGAATTCTTTTCTGTAAATAATTTCTCTCATAGGCATTGATTCCAAGAAAGTATTTATAACTCTTCCTTATTCCAAATGTATTTTAATATTTCAAATTAGATGTTCCAAAACATTCACATCAAAAAAAAAGAATAGGCAGATTTCTGGTTTCATCATAAACTTGCAGTCCAGGTTCCAATGGAAACTGTACAAAGCTTTTGAATATATTTGTGCAACTTTATGGATTTCAGTCAAATTCTCAAGTTCCTGCAAGCCTTCCAACAGCTGCCTCCCACAACAGACAATATCACAGAGGAGAATGAAAAATAAGAAAGCCTCTATTCTGCTCCAAGACACTTCTTGCATACTAAATTGTCTCCCAGATGGTATCACAGGGAATTTTTATAAGATTTATTGCCATCCTGCTTCTCAGTCACCATTTCAGAACAACGGGATATCTTTGGAGCTCTGCTGGACTGAACAATTGGGTTTAAACCATTGTTGGGGTTCTCCGGGACAGATATTTACAGAAGAGGAGAGAAGGTTCAATGCTATCAGTATCTTGGAGTCTTTGCTCAGGAAAACGTTGTAGGGTTTTTTTCACTGCTGTAAGTTGGACTGATTTAGATTATTGCTCAGTTCCTGGGCAGGCTGACTTGTACATTAATATCATTTCCATCTCTGGACACAGATTTAAGGATTTTTTTGAGAGACTATTTTTTCTCCAGGTAACAAACTCCAGCAGAACAGTTTATATTGGGAAGCTGACAGGAGGAAACAGGCTGTGTTAGCTGTACCATCGCACTTCGCTTCTGACTTCAGGGCTCGAAGTGGCCCAAGGCACAGGCAGGACCAGCTACAATTTGTTGGTACCTGTCCCTAAAAACACATGCACCTTTAGCAACCACTGTCCCAGCTCACATCCCTGGCAGGGACACACACGTTCCAATAAGGCAGTTACTTCTCCCTCATGCCTTTCCTGAGCTGTGCTGGGAAAGCCACAGAAGGTATCAAGGATGAATGGTGTAGAATCACTGGCTATCAGAGTATCTGCTGCTCTGACACTTCTCTTTAAAGCCTGTTGCAATAACTGTGATCCAAGATCTGCTCCTAAGGGTAAACTCAAATTTAAGGACACTGATGTTGCCCACCACTACAACGTTGCAAGGTGCACAGCACTGTGGTCCTTGTTGCAATGCAAGGTGTTTGGTATTCCTTCTCTTGCTTGAGAGCTCTAAGCTGTATTTGAGCTTGTTCACTGAGGAGCTACTGTGAGCTGGATAATGAGGTGCAAAATAAAACTGAATAAATTCTATGGAAATGTGATGACTGTCAGGTCTCCTTCATATTTCCCTCACATTTACAATAAATTCCAGGCTTCTTGAGCTTTCACTAGGCTGTAGTAATCACAAGAGGCAAAAAATTGCTGTTCTGATCAAACTCCATTTTTCCCTGGCTGGTGCAGCCTCTGTGGCAACAAGACACAGGCAGTGTCCTTAAGCTGAAGTTTCATAGCAGCAAAACAAGGGAAAGGAAAACTTGCAGGGTAAATAAGTGTTCTTCCATGATATCTAGCTGTGTACTGTCTCCTTATCAGTAGATTAGTCCTGGGGGCTATGCACTCAGCATTGAGCATCTTTTTCCCCTGTTTGGATACCTGCTTTAAATGACAGATGTGTTGCTTGTGAAACACAAAAGTGATCTGGAGGGTAAAAATAGCCAGAGGGCACATTTGCAGCAGCTTTTCTCATGTCCCATAACTATGAATTTGCATAGCTTAGGGGATGCTGAGTAGTGTTGGCTCAGCCACTCACCCAGCTTGCTGTATTAGTGCATGTAAATCATGTCATGTCCTCTCATGGGATGGCATTGGTGATAGCTAGAATGCATCCTCAGGGGCACTGTGCTGGCAGATATGCTTGCTCTTCTCTTGTTCCAAGCTCAAATCCAAGCAACTACGGGTGTCTGGTGTATACATGAGGTGTATAGTCTGCTCAAACTCAGGATCCAATCACATTACTATGGGTACACTTTTTTCAGATGCAAATCAAGAGCAAACCAAGTTCATAACCATCCACAAAAGACTTACTGTATCTGTATTCTGCCTCCTTTTGCAAAGGTTAGATCCCTACTTCGTATTTCATCCAGCTCCCTGCAACAGACATGTTTAGGGTCCAATTTACCTGACCTATTGACTAAAAGGAGCACAGACTGGCTGTGTTCAGCTGCAAATGACTAGATTACAGACATGTAGAGCTGAACAGGATGAGGTCACCCTTAATAACCATACAGCAAACTGAACTTAGGAAGAATGATATCAAGCCTGCATTAAGTTGTTCTGACACTGAACAGATGGAGCAGACCCTCCGCTGGGCTTATCTGAAGCAATTCTGCTGACTTCTGTGGAGCTGCACTGCAGAGCATCATTACTTTCATGAATTAAAGTCCTGGCTCTTTGACATGGTTCCATTGCAAACAGCATTTCTGGAGTCCACTTTAATTTGGAGTCCACTGAGTGCAACAAAGAACTCAATCAGAATTAAAGAGATTATAATCTATCTTTTTGCTGTTCTTTGTTTCCCCCCGACAAAACACTTGCAGATTTATAGCAAACAAGATAACAAAGTGCAATATGAGTTTTCACGTAGTACAGCTACTATTGTATGCATCAGCACGTGAAATATGACCAAAACTCCATCTTCAAAGCTATCACAAGAAATATTGTTTGTGCTGAGAGTTCATAAAGTGCTCTTGCAAGTTATTACATTTATAGTCTATTTTTTCTTTTCTTAAGATTTAACTTCGATTTTTACTCAAAAATCTAGGGCCAGAAAATCACATTTGGCCTTAAAAAAGAAGTAATAATCCAACTCTTTCACTCATTTCTTCTCAATTTGATAAGTTAGTCTTGGTACTCAACTTAAGAGATACTTTCTCCAGAAATGCATAGTCATTACAAAGCTGCAGTCTCTTAAAGCAAAGAACCAATATTTTATGAATCATTACAGTAAAATAGAGTTTACAGTAGAGTTTAATATTCCTATTTCCCAGTTGTGTTGCAGCAATCTAGCAGCCTTCATGAAACATCAGCAAATCCCATATCACCCTTAGTACTTGTTGGCCTTTTCCTGGTTTCAGATTAATGTGCCAACAACAAAGCTCCGTAATGAGAAAGTATATCTGCTTATTGCCCAGAGAGAGGAAGAAATTTGATAGGTCCCTGAACCGTGCTCCTATTACTGAAATCCTTTCTTGAAGTGTGTTATGCTGGAATGCTTCTAAAAAAAGGGAAGACTAATAGGACCAAACCTAGAAGTAAACCCCGGATTATTTCTCTATGGAGAAGTAACTCAGGGTTTACTTGTTTCACCATGGACAGTGTATACCCAGCAAAGGCTGAAGCAACAGACACTGCTTGCTACAGAGGAGAGGTCACAGAGACTTCTTGATACTCAAAGCAACACTGAGAAACAAATGTCTTGAGTCATTACAAGCATATTTTTATCATTTTATATCATTCCTGTAGCCCTGAGGCTCACAAAACCTTTTGACAGGGTTGCCTTTGTCATTAGCAGGGATGATACAAAATGACAGTGGTAGCTGCAGGAACTTGTCTTCAGGGTATTGATGCCTACTGAGCTGGCTTAGACAACTCTGTAGAAGTCTCCTTCACAAGAACACGTGACATACTCCTAGCAAGAAGATGACTAGCAATTTTCTGAATTGCAGGTTGCAGTTGGATCATTGAGTTTAATAGACAAAAGTGGGGAAATGGTGTGAAATTTTCCAATCCCACTTAGTTTTCACATTTTTCTGTTGCAACAATTTCCCATGGATTAATCACTTATTGGGAGAGGGGAATGTTTTAGCTCTGCTGCCTGATAATACCAGAATAAGAACACCCAATGAAGTCACAAGGAACATTGATTGGTTCCCTACAAGCTTGCCCCAAATCACCCATGACAGCTATTTAATCAGCTCCTAGGACTTGGTTAGAATGCAATGAAAAGTAGAATGCAACACCTTTTGGAGACTTTTCAATCCCTAAGTATTTGCTTCTTCCTTCAAAAACTTAAATTCTGTGAAATTTCAGATGAAGAGGCAAGAGGAAAGGGTGAAAAGAAAAATGCTACAGTTTTCCTTAAATTACCAGTAAAGCTTAAGAGGCAAAGCAATAGAATTATTAAGCCAAAACCAATTAATATACGTCTCCTGTCTATAACTCAGGTGAGCTCTTAACAACACTCTGTGATGGCTGTGGAACGCTGAAATCTAAAAATAGAAAAATCCCATACGAATACAGGACTGCCCAATCACAAGACCCTGTAGATATCGTGACTGGAGATCACCACGTTACATTTTTGTTATCATCATTCTCAGAGTGTGGAGAGCAGGAAAAGGTTCACAAAGGATAAAGAAAAGTAATGCAAGGTCTGTAAAATCAGCTTTGCACATAGAGATTTAAAGACGCTCAATTTAGCTTAATGATGAATTAGTCTATAAATACCTATTCAAAGAAGAGATTTTTCTGACTTAACAGGATCTTTAGGTTAGCAGACAAAGGCATAAGATGGTCCAATGTCTGAAGTTAAATAAATTAATAAATAAATTAATAAATAAATTAATAACATTAAATTTTTACACAGGAATAATTAATGACTGATGGGTGCTTACAAATTACTAGAAGGCACTGGCCATCCCTTACAGCCAAAAAAAACTTTCTAAAAGACATGTTTTGGGAAAATAACACTTATTACGAGAGACTTAATGCAACACAGGTTTGAATAAATCCCAATACTCTTTTACAGGCACTCCCTTTCTCCATGTTTCTGCAGAGGAAAATAATGCTGTGCTCAGAAAGCGCTACAGAAATTACTTTCAAAGTTGTTTCTCGCATCAGGAACCATGTCTTTGTGTTCTTCATTTGGCACTTCTACAAGTAGATAGGCATTAGCCAACAGCTGGGATTTCAACTCAGGAAGATGATGCCTGCATCAAAAATGTTCAAGTCCAACACCCAGCAAGGTGTAGGACTCAAATGTGAATGGGGGCAAATTTAACCCTGTGCAATCACCTAGGCTCGTCAGAGAGAGAAAAACTGGGGTACAGAGGTGCCAATCCTTTCTATTTTCATGGAGAGCATTCTCGGATAGACATCAGTATTTTATTTCCTGCCTACACACAATAGCAACCCACTCCTTCCCACTTTCTATCCAAACTCTGCCAAGCCTCTTTCCCCATTCAGAACAAGTACCTAAATCAAAATGATCATCCCCCTCTGTGCTGTCCAATAACTAGAAAGGCCATATGTGTGCACTACCCACATAAACAGAATCTCTTTCAAAAAGCAAGAGTACAAGTGCCCCCCTGTTGATTAAAAATCTAGACTTATCTCTAAAAATTTCCAAAAAACAAATTATGTTCTTGCTTTTTACCTCATTTACATACTAAATTGTCCATGCTTTCTAATTGTATAGGAATATACTACAAAAATAAATCTCTACAAAAAGAGTAGGTGGTTTAATATTGCTACAAAGTTCTATTCCCAGTCCTTGCTTAGAATAAAATTGACCTAATGAATTATACGTAAAACAAGAATAAACCTTGTTCTCTTCATCCTGTAACATGCCAAGATGGTTTTCAGTGCATGCCCATGGGTGATGGATACTGACAGTCTATTTGTAATTCAGAGAGTATCTGTTGAATGTTACTGACACTTTACACTAAAAAACAAGTGGAGAATTTTGTAGACAATCCTCCATCCATTCCCATAATTAGGAAACTGCCATAAATTTTCAAAAGATTTGGATCACAAGTCCTGTTCCAACCATTTTTCTGAGATTGGTTTGAGACTAAAAGGGGTTGGGCAATCACAGTGCCTTTGTCTGTCCTCTTTACATCTGAACTGCTAAATCAGTTTCAGCGAGAATTTGGAGAAAGTAACTGAAGTCTTAAATGCAAATTGTCCCTAAAAGTTTTGCGAAAAGAGGTTCCAATACAGACGAGAGAAATCAGTTCAGCATGACTTTAATTATGGAATTAGACATCAGAGAATCCCCCTGAGTGCAGACTGTTACAAATGCAGTTACAAATTCAGGGGAAGTTTCAGTCAGAGCCTGCACTCGATTTGATGGAGAACAATCCAAGCACACAATATAAAACCACAGGAAGCCAAGATTTCAGCTCCCTCAGTCACAGAGCAAACTTTTTATTTTATTTTTAAACCTGCCCTGATTTCATTTCTGCAGCTCTTCTCAGTGCTTGCAGGCTCAGCTCAGCACTAGCAAGTTAACTTTTACTCACAAGCCAACTGTACTAATATTCAGAGTTTGCAGGCTAAAACACAAAAATGCTACTCACCAGCAACACGTTGCAGTTTAATGAAATGAGATATTAAGGAAAAGCAGCTTAGACTCTTCCAGAAGCTGCTGATGTCAATGTAAGAAGCATCAGCCAGTTTCAAGAGGTTTTGTTAGAGCCTAGGGGATTTTTTATTAGAGCCTTAGGAAACAAATGAGATTTAAAGAAGGATAAGGATTGCAATTAGCACACAAGATAACGATTCAGAAAGTGTAAAGTACTGCATGAAAGGTAGAAGGATGCCAGAAGCAAGAGAAAGATAAAAGAGAAAGTTGTGAGGTAGGAGGAGATGCTGGCAGGCTTAGAACAATGTGCAGTCTCTGAATATGTAGTTGGTAAAAGGAAGACAGGGAAAATGTGGGCGCCGTCTGGAAGGAAATAGGAAATGGAGAAGGCTGAGGTACTCAATGGCTTTTTTGCCTCCCTTTTCACCAGCAAGTGCTCCAACCACACCACCCAAGTCACAGAAGGCAAAGGCAGGCAGTGGGAAAACAAAGAACCACCCAACTTAGGAGAAGATCAGGTTTGAAACCATCTAGGGAATCTAAAGATGCACAAATCCATGGGACCTGATGAGATGCATCTACAGGTCCTGAGTCGGGGCAACCCCAAGCACATATATAGGCTGAGCAGAGACTGAAGTGAAAGCAGCCCTGAGGAGAAAGATTTCAGGGTGCTGATTGATGAGAAGGTCAGCATGGCTCAGCAATGCATGCTTGCACCCTGAAAAGGGAACTCTATCCTGAGCTGCATCAAAAGGAGTGTGACCAGCAGGTCAAGGGAGTTGATTCTCCCCCTGTACTGCGCTCTCATGATACACCACCTAGAGTACTGCATTCAGATCTGCAGTCCTCACCATAAGAGGGGCATGGACCTGCTCAAGCTCAGAGAAGGCCATGAAGATGATCAGAGGAATGGAGCACCTCTCCTGTTAAGACAGGCTGAGATAACTGAGCTTGCTCTGCCTGGAGAAGAGAAGGCTCCAGCAAGACCTTAGAGCCGCTTACAGTGTCTAAAGGGACTGACAAGAAAGCTGAAGAGGGACTTTTTACAAGAGCATGTAGGGATAGCACGACGGGTAATAGCTTTAAACTGACAGCTTTAGATTAGACATTAGGAAGAGATTCTTTACTGTGAGGGTGGTGAGGCACTGGCACAGGTTGCCCAGAGAAGCTGTGGCTGCCCCATCCCTGGCAATGTTCAAGGCCATCGAGGATGGGACCTCATCCTAGTGGAAGGTGTCCCTGCCCATGGCAGGGGGTTGGAACTAGGTATGCTTTAAGGTCCTTTCCAACCCAAACCAGTCTGTGATTCTATGATGGTTCTATAATAAGCAGTACATCAAGCAGCAAAAGCAAAAGATAGCCAATAACAAGCACTAGCCTCAGTAAAGCAAGCAAGCTACATGGCAAGCACAGAAGCCTGCCAGTTAATAGCTAAATAGCAATAGCAGCTGTAAATTCCATCTGGCACATTTCATTTAAATCTGTTGTTATCTTGAACCCTTCGAGCCCCCCACTGGGTGCTAAAAAGGACTGTTGTGGTTTTAACCCCAGTTGGCAACTAAGCCCCACACAGTCACTCGCTCATTTCCTTTCCCCCGGTGGGATGGAGGAGAGAATAAGAAGGATAAAAGTGAGAAAAATCATAGGTTGAGATAAAAACATTTTAATAGTTAAAGCAAAAGCTGCACATGCAAGGAAAGTAAAACAAGGAATTCACTCACCATTTCCCATGGTCAGGCAAGTGTTCTGCCATCTCCAGGAAAGCAGGGTTTCATCACGCATAATGGTTACTTGGGAAGGCAAATGCCATTGCTCTGAATGTTCCCCTTTCCCTCTTCCTTCCCCCAGCTTTTATTGCTGATCATTATTATTATTGGTGGTACTAGTAGTAGTTTTGTATGATACTTTAGTTACTGGATTGTTTTTATCTCAACCCGTGAGATTTGCATTCTTTCGATTCTCCTCCCCATCCCTCCTGGAGCGGGGGAGGGAGTGAGTGAGTGAATGAGCAGCTGTGTGGTTTTGAGTTACCATCTGGGCTTAAACCATGACAGTGTAACATCATATGGTATGGAACATCCCTTGGGTCAGTTGGGGTCAGCTGTCTCAGCTGTGTCCCCTCCCAAATCCTTGTCCACCCACAGCCTCCTCATTGGTGGAGTGGGGTGAGAAGCAGAAAAGGCCTTGGCTCTGTTTAAGCACTGCTCAGCAGTAACTAAAACATCCTGTGTTATCACCACTGTTTTTACCACATATCCAAAACATAGCCCCATAATAGCTACTGTGAAGAAAATTAACTCTATCTCAGCCAAAACCAGCACAGGCTTTCAAGCTGGAAAGACTTTATAATTCAGCATCTCCCTGCTTGCTTTGGTCTTGGGCTGCATATTGGAATATTGGAATCTGCAGGAGTAAAGTTGAAGATTTGAGGAAGAGTAGTATGAAATTTTTCTATTGCAAAATAGGAGATGTGATTAAGAAAAGAAATATCTTCAAATTGTTTAATCTTACAGAATCATAGAATCATAGAATAGTTAGGGTTGGAAAGGACCTAAAGATCATCTAGTTCCAACCCCCCTGCCATGGGCAGGGAC
>JANHGB010057275.1:26295-61214 GCA_026283785.1 Coracopsis vasa
CACTGGCACAGGTTGCCCAGAGAAGCTGTGGCTGCCCCATCCCTGGCAATGTTCAAGGCCAGGTTGGACAGGGCCTTAACAACCTGGTCTAATGGAAGGTGTCCCTGCCTGTGACAGTGGATTGGAACTGGATGAGCTTTAAGGTCCCTTCCAACCCAAACCATTCTATGAATAGCAGGCAAATGATAAAATCAAAACACATCAATTTGAGAAAAAGAGGCAAGACAGTCGGGCAAGGACAGGGACCTAAGCAATATAACACTGAATATAAGAAATGGTGCAAAACTGTCAAATAAACTTTGCTTCATTTGGCAAACACACAACAATCAACAGTTCTTTAGGAAAGCTGCAGCAAATCAGGTGAAGTTACTTTGCATAAAGCCATTTTCACCATCATATTTACATACATCTCGTAGTGTTTTTTCACAGCTGGAGTTTAATTTTTCATCTCGTCCAAGACATCAATTGTCTATCGATTTCTTCATTTCAGAATACATTGGCCTCCACTTGAGTACAAAGGAGATTAAAATGGCCATTGATTTAGAACAGTGAATAAAAGTCAGTGTTGACATACTCGCAGCTACTCACTGAAAAACAGGACCGCAACATTATATATCCAGCTCTCCATGAAAGCAAATATACAGAGCTGCTGTATAAACTGACAGCCAGAGGAATGATCAGGCAGCCAATTGTTAGGTCCAGTGGAAAATAATAGTTTCTGTGGAATCAAAAGTTTCAGCAGGATCATTTCTATTTCCTAAAGAAAACCATTTAATTTCCACTCCTTCCCTGGCTATAAGTAAACTGAAATAAACCATGGTATGATTAATAATATTAACTCATCTTCTGTAACTATACATCTTGGTCTGTACTTATCTTTTTTGGTCAAACTCTTCTTTCATTCCCTCAAAGTCCCAGTGACTGTTTCCTGAAGTTCTTCAGACACCTCCATTAGGCGAGGTGCTGTTCTTTACTTCACGCTGGTAAATTTGGGATCACTTCAGCAAAGGCAAGCCATTGATTTATTTTTTTAAGGGAAGTTATTTCGGATCCATACACATGTGACTGGAATTGAGGCTTTGCCCACTGATAATGAACAGAAGATATACACATATTTTTTAAACCTTTAAGGCTCCAAAGTCAGATACAAGACTTTTAAGCTATGCTTTACATATTTTGACAGAAACTCACTTGTTTGTACCGTTACTCCTTCTTGCTGCATCACAAGATCAGAGTTTAATACAGTCATTAATCAAAATGTGACAAGAGTTTAAGATCAGGTTAGCTACATTTAACACACAGTGGAGGCAAAGGTCTGAGCATTTTAACTTACTCAGCAAAGTCTGAGCAGGAGATATGACACTGGCTATTTGCTTAATGTGGTGTAACAGGCAACAGCACAGGACACAACACTCAGGGGAAGCCTTGCACATGCCTATGATAAATAAGATTTCCCAAAAGTTCTTTGTGGTGGTCTAAACAAGTTGTGATACAGTGCTCACAGGCAAAACCCTTCTTTAACTAAGGGGTTTTACTGGATTGACAAGAGCTCAGTTCCATCCTTCTCATTCAACAAATGAGGATTGGGTTAGCACTAGGCTAAACTCAGGGATAACACAGACCTCAGGATCAGGCTTGGATTGCCCAACCTTTGTTTTCATTGGTCTTATATCCAAAAACCCCAAAGCAAATCTAAAGCAAACACATACAAACCCTTTCAGATTCTATTCAATGGAACAACAAACTGGACACTTAGGAAGAAGAAAATGTGATCAAAAAACCTAAAAATGTCAGACTATACAGGAAGTGAAACGATTTGGCATGCCCCACTCAGCAGCAGAAGGTGCTAAGGTTTGAAGGTGCTAACAGATTTGAAACACCATTGCTGTTATGTATTATTCACTGCATTTGTCAACTGAAAACACTGAAGTAATCATGAATGCTGTCTAAAAACGCTCCTTCGCTGTACTCAAAACAGCTGAGTAGAGGGAAATAATTTTAAGACAATACATCTGCTGACCTGTGCCTTACAAGCTGTTGAAACATGAGTGCTCTCTAACCGTAGCTTCAGTTGTTTCCAAGGTAGGGGAATTCCTGCTGCTGCAGAACAGACTTCCCAGACTGCACTCAGCATGATGTGACTTCTGACCTCTGTCACTAATCTTGTCTTCAGAGTTTAGTATCTGACACATTTTTTGTGCAGCAGTCATCCCTGGCAGAACTGCAGGAGGAACCTCAGGGAAAGATCACGGCACAAGCCAGTCACCTTTGTTTTCTTTGTTAAGCTGGGTCCTGGTCAGATGCTTCTTCAGATCCAATTTGTCTTTGAAGTCAGCCCTACTTTGAAGGTTGCAAGCAACAGAGACTGTAACATTCAGAAGATTTTTAATAGGATCAGACCCAAGCAAGAATGGCTTTCTCACCTGTACTTCAAGAAGAGGTTTGCCTTAACAGAATACCCATGGCCAACTAAATGTCACTGGTAAGTCTATGAGTTGAAAGACCTCAGAAGTTACTCACAGGAGAGTTTTAGGCTGGGTAGTGGGTCTCTGGTTCCACTGAGTCTTAGGTTCCTGTTTAAATACATCATGATTTATACCCTAATTAGGCTATTCATTCAGGAAGTCTAACTGCATACTGATTTCAGTATCTTCTAGGACAAAAACTTGGAGAGACTAAGTAAAATAGGAGTGATATTCAAGTTCAGGTAGACATCTGCATCTGTCATTTTCTTTTCCCTAAATGTGAATCCAGTCATATTAAAATATTATGTTAACACACAAACATATTAAATTCTATTATGAGATAAAAGCTAAAGCCTTCTGTAGTCAGACAGGCTACATCTTTGTATTCCAAAGAAAGTTACTATCTAGGAATACCTACATTAATATTTCTTGTTCCATTATAGGATAATGGGATATTTAATATCAAAATAATCTCATTGATCCGAATGTCACAATTTAAGTTTTATTCAAAGTAAAAGAAAATGCAGTTGCATTTAATTCATTATCTCTTACATCATAATATTCTCCGATCTGTGGCTGATCTTTCACTGGTATTACCAGCCATGAGAAACACCCACTACAACAACATTTAAGGTTAAAAAAATTAACTAAAATATAATAGAAAGAATGCTTTATTTCTGTCGTAAGCTTTCTGATTTTCCTCTAAATGCAAAAGACCAGTGCTCCCTTGATGATAACAGAACTAACAGGAATCCTAAGGAGACTGGAAGAGAGCCCTAATAACTCATCTCAAAATAATTAAAATAGCTTTGCAGCTATTTAATCTTGTCAAATTAAAGAGGGATTCCCCACATACATCTGAAGTATCCTTGGGAAAACTGCTACCAGAACATGTGCAAGGAGATGAAATTTTGTTGTACCTGCTAACACCACATCCTAAAAAGAAATATTAAATAATGTTTTAGTAGCCACCAAATACATTGGGCAGGGTGAAAACATGCTACAAAGAGGCTCCCATTCTGCAGAAACTTCAATTATTTGCTTTAGTCCCATTGAACTCCATGGGTCTTACACAGGAAATACACTTTTTGAAGCACAGTGTATTTTCCTCAGCGAGGATGGCCTGTTAAACTCCGGACTAAGTTCTTGCCCTCATATAAGCATTTCTCATTAGGTACCTGGAGAGCAGCCATTTGTGACCTAAAACCAAGATCAACGGCTTCACTGACATTTTCAAACAATCCACTCTGCTCTCATCACGTTGTCCCTCTGCCAGTACTGGGAAAATGAAGCAACAGGACTAAAGCTGCATTGTTCAGTCTTCCGTCTTTGGGAATCAATAACAAAACACCCGCTAGCTTCAGTGAGACAGAAATAAACCTTCAAAGTCTGGGAGTTTGCCCTGAAGTCCAGCAATGCTTAAAAAAACAATTAAAAAAAAATCAGATAAATGTCTTCATGGTGTTTCTAACACATTTACAATCTGCCTTATGCAAATAGTCTTAGCTTCATAGTGAATCATAGAATAGCAGGCTGGAAGGGACCTCAAGGATCATCTGATCATCTGGAACAACCATCTCCAGGCAAAGCATTACATAAACTAGATTTCTCAGCACTCCATCTAGCCAAATCTTAAAAGAGTCCAATGCTGGGGAATCCATCACTTCCCTGAGGAGATTATTCCAATGGCTAATTGTTCTCATTGTGAAAAATTTTCCTCCTGTTCCCACGATTAACTTCAAGCCATCATCCCTCATCTTTTCCATCTGACTCACTGTAAAAAGAGAGTCTGTCTTTTTTGTAGCCACCCTTTAAAGGTGGCTACAGAGCCACCCTTTTAAGGTTGAAAACAAGTCAGGTTAGACCTGAGGACACTGAACAATTGACATATGTCCAATAAACACACTAAGATGCTCTTCGCTTACTTACAGCAATGTAGTTTCTGGTCAGCTCCCAAGAGAGAATTGTCCGTGAGCTACAGATGCAGCATGACAACACGATGTTACTGTCTCTTTTTCTTAAGCTCTTTTTCTACAAATAATTCTACACTGAATTGACAACCTAAGCTAAAAAAATAAGGGTTTAGCTTCTCATTTAATAATTCTGAAAAAGTGATTTATTCCCAAGTAAATACTTCTGCATTCAGTAAGTAAATGCCACAAAACAGAAAGAAAACTCTGGCAGTCACCAATGACCAAGCCTCGGAAAAACTAGTTGCTAGGACTTTACATGTCCAGGCAAACACTAAGAATGCTTTTCAAATGTATCTATGGCCACTGACATGGTTTAGGTATCCTTCCCTGAAGGATAGCTCAGACGCACTATGATCATATTTAATCTTGTAATATATTTAGCTTTGCAGTTATATTTTTGTACTTATTACTTTAAAAAAGAGGTTCTTAATACATGCAAGGAACTAAAAAAATATAATATATTCCTTTAAAAAGTTATATAAGTAACACAGTATTTTCTTTCGATAAAAGAACATCAGACATATGGTAAGGCACTTGTGAGACACTTGATAAATACTTCAAACACTATGGTAATTCTCTTCCTCCTTCTTATCTTTATTGAAATCCTCTAAAACACTCTTTTCCTCTTCAACATCAGCCTTTTGATTGGTAATACCTGAGCATCACTGCATGCTCAATTACATTACTAATGCACCTCCATTCACTGATTTTTCAAAAATGGAGACAGCTGCATTTCACTGTCTTGTAGGAAGTTTTGCATCCAGCTATTATGACCTATCTAAACAAACTCCATTGGCAACCACAGCATAGTTATCATGCCAAGCACCACATTGCCGCTGTCAGAAGCTTGTCCCAATTGCTTGTTAATGGTCTACATACCACACATGCAGGAATAGTGATTAGTGTCAAGTTCACTCCTTTTGGCACTGAAGAGTTGGTAAAGGCATTCACTGACAGTGACTTTGCAAGAGATTTCAGTTTACCGTCTTCCTTTTACCAACAAGATCTATAAAGTCACACTTACCAAAGTCCTCTGAAAAGTCAAACAGGAAAAAAACAGTGTTTTCCATGGCACAGTTTCAGAAGAGAATGCTAATTCATTAATGTCAATAAACCATGTGCATGTTTTACAACTTTTTATCTACCAGGCAGTGATAATCATTGCTGAACAGAAGGTAGAGAGCCCAAGACTGCTTGTTTCTTCAGCTCTGACTGTTCTGCATCCATTACCTGATGCAAACAGTACATGCAGAAAACCATTAGAGCATGAGTCCTCAGGAGACAAGTGCAGAAGTTCTTTCTTTCAGTGCTCTAAGTTAATTGGAATCAGAGAAGCTCACAAGTACAACAGACAGCTTGCACACCACATCTTTCTAACTTGTTTTTACCCCCATTTTTCTAGCTAGAACATGAAAAGGCTTGACTTGCTGATGAGACTAGAGATTGGATTTTGCAACCTGAATCTGTGTTACTGAAACAAATGTGTGTAATCCCATTTCATTTCTCAGCATCTTTAATTGATATCTCCTTCTGAATGCTGAACTATATTTATATTATGACTTTCTGTGTCTCCACAGGGCTCTAATGATCAGAAACATCCCGTTTGGAGAATGTGTTAACACCACTCTCAGTTGCAGCCACACTCTAGTAGTAGTGCAGACCCACAGCCAGCAAATAGGATCATCTGGGGATATATGTGAACATGCAGATTATTCTTCTTTGCTTGACAGCTTTTCAATCTCTCCTGGTATCTATAAAGCAGAAATCCAGGAACATTTCTCTAATACTGTTCTGCAGATACAGTGTTGTGATGTTGGTTTTTCTTTGCCTATTCTTTCAGTATTAACAGCCAGGTAAAAAGTCAATCAACACAGTCATCCAGCTCAGTCTAACGTAGATACCTACGACTGCCCACCTCTTCAGTCTACCTATGTTGTTGCTAGGTGGAGTAGCAAACACACAAGACTAATGTTTCTTGTAAACACAACATCTTGTTCTAAAACAAATCCTAACTTCTGAAGGCTAAATTCTATAGAACAGTACAGGTACTTCATTAATTTACTAAAAGAATGATGTTGCCACTGGTTTTAGAAAATCAATATTAATGACAGAACAAACAGAAGCAAAATCTGTTTTCAGTAGATCTTTTTATTCCACCTGCATTTACATAAGGCTCATTAAAATAACTTATTAGCACCTCTGTTTTGACTGATGAACTGCTTTTGTTTGTGTCTCAAATTTTGCAAGGAAAAAAATATGATTGACTGCAACGTGTTTCAAAGCAAGGAGACCATCTTTTATACTTTGATGTCATCTCTTACCTTTGAAGCCTCAACTCATCCTTCTGTGAAATCTGGAATTAGGAAGCCATTTCTGGAATCAGGAAGGTTAATTTCTCATGAATGCAACATTTTCTACTGCAGCTTATATACTACTAATGTTAAAAGTATTCTACGCTTCTGGGGTGTTTTATTCTTGATGTTATATACAGTGATAATAACTACCGGGACAAGGACCTTCTGCAGTATTTGTATTGACAATGGCAGGAATCCTCCCTCATATTTTCTTAGCCAAGTTATTTTCCACTTGTCCATTCTCATCTAACGTATTGCACTTACCCAACACTTTATTAGTGCTTTGTCTTTTCAACTATGCATTTTATTTCTGAGAGATATACTGCAGCTCGTTGATCAACTTGCAGCCCATCTTAGAGATTTCCTTGAAGTTTCCCTCATTAGAATCCTAATGCCCAGGGGATTTTCTTATTACATTCAAAAGTATTTTACCAGGAAACCACTTCAACAGTTCTGAGGATTTTGAATCTGTGTTATTTACTTTTTAACAAAGCTTTGGCGGCATCAGGAGATGGAAATGGCTGTGGATCTGGGAAACTTAGAAGAATATCCCATTAGAGAGCATCCATTGCTGACACTAAGCTGGCCGTTAAAGCTCCTGAAGTAGCAATTCTGACTTATTAAGAAAGGAACTCCTACATCAGTGTTCACATCTTGAGATGACACAAGTGTGTAATCTAAACTTATTAATTACATTGTAAGCAGCACAAGTTTACTGATACCTTTCAAAAAAGACTAAAAATATCAAATATATAAACAATAAATGACACAGCCTAGGTGACTATCCTGAGAAAGCTATTCCTCTGGCAATGTTATCACATCTAAAAAGATGGACTTCAGGGAAGACTGAAGACACTTTATTGCTCAATATCATGTCCACTATTTTTGATGCTAGATAAAGTCATACATTCAGGTAACCCTTTTAAGAACCATGGATCATAAGCTTCACACTGGTGAAATTTCAACCACCACTGACATGCAAAAAAGAAGACAACCAACCATTAAGTGATTTATTAGAATAGCCTCAGCCTGGCCAGAAGAAAAATATTAGTGCATAAAGATTACCATATGCACACACTCTTTTACTTTCCAAAAGTATTTCAAGCATGGACTGTCTGTGGTGAGTACCAATCACACTTAGACACAGTGTCTGAAAAGCTATGAGGCAACACAGAGAGAGCACAAGCAGAATAAGTGAACTTGAGCTAAACTCAAATCAGTGGATTATTTCTGTATTTATGGTTGGTTGCATTAGAGCCTTAAAGGGCTTATGACCAATACCAGAGATGTTAATATCCCTTCAGGAAGGCAAGACATAAGCCCTGAAAGAAGGAAAAGCTTTGCATTTTCTTTAGATGAGTGGAGATAGGATTTTGCATGGATCACTGAGGAAAGCAATAATAGCCTTAAGGCCTATTGCAGTTTATGCAGACAGAGTTTCTCTGTAGCTCATGGTGGATCATCAGAAGGCAACATGCAAATGGAGCAGATCATAATAAATTTCTATAGCTTTGAAGAGCAAAACTGTTGAAACACTTTGTGGCCAAGAACCTTGGGGGAAACCGAAAATGACAAGGTTACAGAAGGGAGATAAGTGTCTTTAGCATTACCGACAATCACTCATATGGATACCTCAAGAATAACTGCAAAGGTAAGCGTGAATCTTGGAAAATAAAACTTAGAAATAACAGAATGCATCTTGGTAGCCTTGTGCATGGCCAAAAATGTATCAGCTTTTCTTCCATGTACCTTATACATAGGTACACAACTTTTCCAACTGAAAAAACAACACATTAAATGGCTGAAAATGGCTTATTTTTTCTCCACAGCCCCTAATACTTGAAATCATGGTTATACAAAAATCTCAAAAAACTGCCTGTTTCTTTGTGCTTCAAAGGGGAAACTATTCATTGTCTGATTATCTGCCAGGCAGCAGTGCAACTTAATTTACAATAGTTGCAGATGTAAAAAGGTTACTGCAATCAAATAAATTGCTGGGACTTTGAAAATGCTACCTCATTTGGAGCTGCTAACTTTAATTTTAATATGTCTACATTCAAAGGAAACGAAGAATAAATATTTGCTTCCAGCCAGGTGCTTCTCTCCCATACTGCGCAACACAGCAGAACACCAGCAGAAAGTCATCCTTTGATCTGGAAGCTGATGCAAGTCTTCAGTCGTTTGTCATCTGCCAAGGGAATTTCAAAATTACAGGAAATCTGTTTGTCAGCCTTCAGCACAGCAAAACGAGACACATCCACACAGATAATTATGTTGTATATCGAAAGGATCTTAAATATTTTGCAACAATTGCCACTTTCGTTAAGGACAAGGGGAGGTTTACTTTTCCTTCAAGTGGAAAAGATGAAGATAGTGAAAAGACATTCATGAATACTAATTATGTGCTGAAATTGCATCGTAAAAATTTCAAGGTGTTGTCTTACAAGTAGAAAAGTTTTACCTGGGATGCACTCAAGTCTATGACATAAACGATTCACTGAAGAACAAGTTACAACGAAAAAATATTATTTAGTCAGAATTGTAACGTATCTAAAAACATCTCAGAGCAAAAAAGAAAATATGGAAAATAATTTCATTCAGTGATGCACGTTGGCTCTTGGACACACAGTTTCACAGCAAATCAGACAATCTTACCCTGAATGTCATTTTTCCAAGGGGGGAAAAGAGGGAGGGAATGTTGATTTTTAAGGTTATCCCAAGCAGTGATGGCCCAAATCTTAATAAAAGGTTGGATCTGAACTTTCTGTGTTAGAAATACCTTATACCTAGTGACTGTGTGTACACTGTGCATACACTAAGTACACACAAACTTCCAGAACCTTCAGCATAGGTTTCCTCAACTTCCTTAAAACGTGCAGAATTTACTACATCCTTTCCTATCTCTAATGCAGCAATGGAAGGAATATTTTTCTCTGTAAATGGATTTGGACAGATGCAGCAGCTTGCTGAATACATATCCTGCTAAAGCTGAGCTTCTATTAGAACTGTGAGTGGAACAGGTATGGATTTTTATGAGTAGGCTTCTGAAAACAAAATGTACTGAAATATATGAAAAATGATAACGTAGCATTTTCACCAATAAATTCAGGCTTGTGATGACTGAGAGTACATTTGAAGGTAGTAGAAATATACATTTGGGACAAAACCCACATGATCTACCAAGGGAAATGCTGTTTTCCTGGAAAATTGTCTTAATAAGACCTTTTCCTGCACTTCTCCGTGTTTCCGTCCAGGTTTGGATTCATTCCCCATGGCCATGATGCAGTGGGAAAAAGCCAGTTAGTCCCAAAAATTCTCAGGCTGCATTCCAGAGGACACTTCAGACCAGGCTCCATCTTCCAGTGCTGCACACAGAGCCTGGCATGCTTCCCAAAGGCTTTGCCACCGGCAACATGGCTTTGCTGAAAGAGCATTTCCAAAAGCAAACCTCATTTTTCAGCAAGGCTTTTCAGATAACACCAGTTCCTGCTAAAAGTAAAATCTACCTCTGGTTTTAAATGCAACATTTTTGGTTTGCTAGATCCACAAATTAACTATCTGTGTAACGTTTGCTCTTTTTTCTTAATGCGTTGCTGAAAAGGAGTGAAATCTTTTACAGTTTAGAAACATTGTAACTAGCCACAGCATCTCTAAAAAGCCCAGCTTAGAGATAACGAGAGACCCAAAAATTATCTGTTGGTATCCATTTTGTGGGCTTAATTTCATTTTCTTGCCAAAGCCAAAAGCAATCTGTGTGCAGAGCACTTGAAGCAGCAGCAGTTGCTGTCTTACCACTTTCAAACAAATCACATGTATTGTTTCTATGCTATGGAAATGGTCCTGACTTACAGGAATAAACACAATTATGTATTTCTTTTTCTATCATTAAAGCCAGGAAGACTGGTCTGTACGAAAAGTTTAACTATGACAGTGAGCCAGAGGGAACCAAATTTACAGGCAACAGAGCAGCTTTGCTGAAAGTTCATTGTAAACTAAACCTGTTTCTGTTGCATTCAAAATAGCTTGGTAAGCAACTGTCCCAGAAAGCTTCCATGGCTTTGTATGTTTTTTGAAAGATTACAGATTCCTAAAAAAAACGACCCAGAATAACTGTGGCATAAACATCTCAGTATCAATTCTGGATGCTGGCTTTATTA
Source organism: Coracopsis vasa (assembly GCA_026283785.1). Classification (NCBI taxonomy): domain Eukaryota; kingdom Metazoa; phylum Chordata; class Aves; order Psittaciformes; family Psittacidae; genus Coracopsis; species Coracopsis vasa. Next base: position 37,245 of record JANHGB010057275.1, read on the forward strand.
GCTTCATGATTATCCTACTCTTCATTATAAATATAGCCCCCCATTCAATTTTTTATAGAGCTTAGCTTTTGTATATTATCCACATTACTGAAAGATGTAATTTTATCTAATTTGGGTCTTCTGCTGAAAGATAAACAGCACTTTCAGCTTCTAGTAAATTGTCCTGAAGGTTTTCAGTACTGCCTGGCAGATTCAGACATAAAGCGTAGTAGAAACAGAATTTCATTTCAATAATGAAATTCCAATTTTATAGTGTGATGAGATTAAGAAAGCCAGGTAACTTTACAGGCTAAATTATGGGTACGTAAAACTGCAGCGTGCAAAACATTAGGCTACTACTTTATTATTCAATTATGTATTAATATGGAATTAAAAGACATCACGGTGTGATTTTATTGCTAACCACATCTGTTTGCATTTTTTATAACCAGCTACTTAGTCCTTTCATAAAAGATTTCCTTTTTAAGGTCTGAATTACCATGCCAAGAGAAAATCTGTAAGAATTCAACAATCAACAGGACTGATCTAGAAAGTTTACTAACAGCCTATACTGGAGAATTGTGCTTATTAAAAGTGCTCTCTTAGGATAATTTCAAACTTTAAATGAAAAGCTTAAACCAATGTGAATTAAAAAGGGAGAGGAGGTCACAAAATCTGCCAAAAAATACAGGCTCCAAAATGGCTGAGCAGTCTGTAGTGGGAGTTTTGGTGCTGTTTTTTCTGTCCTGGTTCTTGGGCCAGACCCCCAGCACCACTGGCTGGACTGCCCAACCCACTGTGGGCTACAGCTAATGAATCCCATGCAGCTTTGAGGTGCCTCAGCTCAAGACCACAGCTCACTCAGCTCAATCACGAAGAAAGGGATTACAACTACCTCCAGTCCAATTCCTACAGGCCAACACAAAAGCATTTTTAAAATCAATTTTATGTCCATTTGCAACCAAAACACAGAGAGGGAGCAGGTGGATTTGTTCTAGTTAATGTCGACAGGGCACATGTGAAAAAAATCTGTTATGTTTAATTCACAATGGTTCTGCCTGCATTACGGTGTTTTTCGGTTTTAGAGCAACAGGGAGGTTTTGAAGTGAATTCCCAAATGATCCTGATTTGCAATGCATTGGTTGAGTCTGCAGTATAGTGTTGGCATAAGCAAAATAAACTTCCCCTAGAGGAAACTGCTGCAGAAGCTCTTCCCCATGTGTTTACCAAATGCACTCCAAATCCCACTCCCAAATGGGGTGTAGGGATCCAAACCAAGGGCTGGTCCTTTGGACAGCTTCCGGCTACATGAAAGGTGGAAATGGTCACTCCAGAAGCCCAGGTTAAATTTTTACATGCCTATATGTAGTAGTACAGGTATATGCAGAAAGAGCCAGTCTCATTGCTCTATGATGCTCATATATGAGCATCAGTATCTAAGTATCTCCATGGACTGCTTTTATTTGGTGTTAAAACTTGTACATATGCCCTGGCATAAATGCTGCACTGTGAAAATCAGCCTGTTCTCTCTTTGTCAGTGATAACCACCAGGCTGGTATGAGACAAAATATATACATAGCAGAGACTGAGGGCCAAAAGGCAACCAATCTGCTTTCTCATCCTAAGGGAAAAGAATGGCATCACTCCAGGCTTGTGCAGTTATTTAAATGTTTTTTTCCCCTGGAAGAACCTCATGAGACAAATATCTAATTTTCTTGGAGTTCCCAAAGAGGCAGCAGTCATAAAATCCGTGTTTCAGCATCCTGCACACAGCACAGACAATGTCAAGCAGAACAGATGTCACCACGCTCTCGCACAGAAACTAGGAAGCAAACAAGTGGCCTGGGTCTTCCCTGCTTGCTCATTCAGCTGGCAGGCACAAGAGGCAGGCATGGTTTACAAGCAAAATCCACTTTTCAGTTTCTGAACAGCTCTTAGTAGTACAAACCACTGCAAAACTGAGCCTGCAACTTAACGCTACATCATCTTTGTAGCATTGTTTATGCACATTACCAGCTCAGAAAAGAAATGGCAAGGATACAGCTACATCCTGAGCTGTGCGTTTACATCAGCTTGAGGCTTTGACTCCTACTCTAGCGCCAGAAAGCTCATGGCTCACCCACATGCAGCAGCACCCAGCGCCTCTGTTAAGAAACAGATTTCCCTTGTGGGTGGTTCTGTGGAAACACAGAGCAAAGATAATCCTTATGCCAAAGACAAGAAAAAAGGAGGAGGGAAGGGGGAAGAAAAGAGGGGGAAAGGAAAAAAAATTAAAAGAAAGATAGAAAAACCCCACAGGAAACTGGAGAAAATTCACCAAAGCCAATGAGTAGGTGACTATTCGCCCTCCCCAGCAAGTGTGTAGGACGATTAATGAGCTAGGAGCCAGGAGTCCTAAGCTCTGTCCAGGAAGTCAGGAGGTAAGTCTTGAGAATATGGGTGCTGAGGGAAATTGCATGTTGTTTGCTGGAGGAATGTATATCTGGCAGCTAATGTGGGATGCAGAAGCAGGCAAAAATGTTGAAGGAAAACCAAGGAGACAACTAAAACACAACTAAAAGCTGTAGTGATGTGGTACAGGAGTCCTTTCCAAGTAGTGCACTAAGTGGAAGAGGTGTTGACACTGTGCATAAGGAGGCAGGAATACAAGATATAAATGAAACAATGTGATTCAGAAAGATGAGTCGTGGCTGCTCATTGTAAACCACAGTCACAACTGTGTTGACTTCTTGGGCCAACCCATGATTTACTAATTACTTAAATGTTGCATCATTAGTCACAAAGCCTTGGCTGTGCACATCTCTCTGTACATTCATGCAGGAAGATACATAGAATGCAACATCATATACTGTTTCTCCTATAAAACCCACATGCACCAGTTCCATTATGCCCATAGCTATACACTGGCTCTTGTGCACAAGCTGTTGCCAGCCTCTGCTATTTGCTTATCGGAGTCAGCAAGGGGAGGGAACAGAGTAAGAAGCAGCTCTTTTGTTAATCTTCCCATGAAGAATTCCTACTCTGGATAAACAGCTTCCCCATTATCAGTGTCCTTGTGAGATAAACTACATTGGGATCTGTGCCTGTCAGGAAAAACAAATTGCAATAGCTAAGAATGTGATAATAAATACAATGTCATAGCCTCCAGTTTCAAAAATTAAAGTCATACCTTACGATATTTACCTAGAAGTGATGTGCAACATTTCCCTTTGGGCAGTAAACAATAAGAATTAATCGAGTTGTATACAAGGAAAGGGCATGGCATTACCTTTGCTAGCTGTTCTGCTTTCTGTACTTTGCACACCTTTTGCCCATTTCAATTAAGAAGTTTTTATGGCAGCTGAACTATTCCTAAGGTAATAACAGTGACTCAACAAGCAATATTTATCTCTGCATGTGAATGGTAAGCAAAGGACAATGAATACCTAAATTTAGTATTTGGCCAGGCACCAAAGGTATTAGGAAGTGATAGATGCCAAATTAGAAGTGAGAAAGTCAGTGAATTATTGGGTACACCTCTGTCTTTCACATTGCACTTCACACTAAGGTCTGTGTAGCAGCCCGATAATGAAACCAGAACCAACTGGTGGTTGATAGCAGAGCTGAGCAAAACAACATAAACGAGCTCTATTACCTAGCACCACTTGTCAACAGGATGTTTTCAGCCTGAAACCTGTTGCAGGAGTGTTCCCCAATTCTGCCTTTTTGGTAACAGCAGTGTGAAGATATTGCACGTGAGGCAGCGGAGAGTCAAAGTCATGCAAGCTCAAAATTACGCCTCATAAGCGAGCATTGGGTTGCACGGTCTGTCTGGGCATTTCAGTGCCAGGCGCAGAGTAGCAACTTGAGCCATTCTTTCAGGCTAAATCAAGATGTAGTGACAGCCGAAAATTCAGCTGAATATAAAAGGGTCTTATGTCATTCGTTGATTCAATCTGCCTTCTGACAAGCACAGCAGGTAGCTGGTATGTTGGGAAGACAGGGGTCCAAACAATTACTCTCTGGTACCTCTAGATTTGCACAGCAAGACAGCAGTTGATTGTGCTCAACAGCACTTAGGTACCCTCTCATGGCAAAGATAGGCAAAAGCATCCTATCTGGCTGGCAAGAAGAGGGGAGCAGCATCCAAGTACTTGAGGAAGGGCAATTTCAACAGACTACTTGGGACACAGTGAGAGGATTGGAAAGGAACTGGGAATATCTCATGTGGACTGGCTACAACAGGGGGCATCTCTCTGACAGATGGAGCTATGCTCATTGACACAGATTTTTTGCCTTTGTATGAGTGTGTCAGAAAGGACACTGCTGCAAAGGAGACATGGGGACTGAAGGAACAGTGAGATTGTCACCAACCTGCAGCAGAAATTCCTGGGGTGCAAATCTGAACTGCTGGGTGCATATGTGGAACACCAGCATCTGCAGAGGGGGGAGCACCCTTCAACACTTTGCCTTTGAAATGTTCTTGGTAACATGACTTAATTTTCATGGCAGATTCTGTAATCTAAGGTGTATGTAAGTCACATAGCAGGGAAGAAGCGGTGGAGAGGATCTGTTGCACTCTGCCTCTCATTATCTGATGGCAAGAAGTGAATAATTCACAATTCTTTAATCCTCATTGCAGTCTATTCCCAAAAGCTTTGTGATTCTTTATTAGCTCCTTAACTATCATTAAATTAATAATCCTCCTTCTTTGTTTGCAGTACACCCTTCATTAAATTTAGATGCCTGCCATTCATCTTGTGTACTCTTACTGATAGACGTGACACTTCTTAGAACAAAGAGCCTGAGCAGCTTTGTGGGGTGAGCAGAGCATGGAGACATCCTGTGTTCTGCCCACACACCTTCATGCAGTTCCCACTCTCTCAAGCAATGCTTGCTCATGCTTGGGTGCTAGAAGTCAACAGCAAAGTATGGGAGGTGGCACACAGTAAACAGCATAACTCAAAAACTTTCCATCCTTGCCACAGCTGCTGGGCCTGCTGGAATTTTCAGCAGCTGAGCTGTCAGCCCAAAATCCCTTTCCCTTCCATGAAAGGGCCTTAAGAACACGATTTCTTTGGCTTGCTGTAGATACTTGCTCTGACAGTGATTCAGGCTCTATTACTGAGTACGGAACTACTAGTGACTACAGAGGGATTGCAGGAGGACTCTAAAGATTCATGCAGTCAAAGAAACCTTACCTGCATGCTACCTGAAGTTACAGAAGATGGCACCAGCTCTGACAAGCAAGGACAAGATGAGATCACTGCCTGCATCTGTGACTACTTTATTGTTTGCCTTGCATAACAAACATCTGGTTTAGACAACTACAGCTCTTTGGATTGTAGATTTCCCCCTTCCAAAACCTCTTGAGGTTTTTCCCCCTGAAAGCAACCCTACTTAAAAATTACATCCCATTTCCTACCTTCCATTTAACAATTGCTTGCTATTTGCTTAACTTCAGGGGACTGTCAAAGATGCTTTGTTTTCTTTTATGCTGCTCTAACATCTGTTCCACCTTTTTCAAGAAACAGTGAGTCCTGATTTAAGGTTACACAACATTTAGTAAAATATATCTCCCCTTTGGACAAGATCGCTCTTTTTGTACTATACAACTGGATAATTTCCTGGGAAACAAAATTAAGTAAAAACATAAATTACTGTTCTGCTCCTCTCTTAAAGACTATTTTTCTTACTGCTCCCTAGAGTTCCCTGATATAACATTTATTTCAGTTTTGCGTGATATTTAGCACTCTCATGAAGAGGAGCAGCCACTTAACGATATTAAAATATTTATGTCAGCAGTATGTTAATGAAAAAAGAAAAGCTATTTAACCTCATTTTATGCAAGCTGGGCCTCCCCATGTACAAACACACTGCAAGAGCAGTGCTAGAGAGGCAAACAGAACGTTAATTTTGTCTAAACAACAGCAGCTAGAATAAATAGAAAAATTCATTATCTTGAATGCTTGGAAATATAATAAATATGAGAGAATTGGCAAATGCTTTGTCTCTTGCAACAAGCTTCTCCCTTCAGCACACAAAGTCACAACCAGAGCGGTGCCATCTGCCCACTCTACAAGCCTCCTGCCATTTTTCCTCACACCAGCTTGCTGCTGGCAAGCTAAGCCAGTCCACCTATGGAAACACCCTTCAGACAGTTATGCATAAGTTTTCCTTATCTTTGGTATCTATCTTTGATTGTACACGGGCTTTGGCTAAATGGCAGCTTACACAGGAGTTTCAAAGGGCCTTTTGACCAGTGTGAGCTTTAAGCTGTAGACACTCCCTTGAGGGTGGAGTGGGTCTGTATTGCCCCTTCCCATTGCACAACACATAATGTTAAGCAGCTGTGAGGACACTAGGGCCCTATAAACTCAACACTTAAGAACTCTCAGCTTTGCCTGAGGCCATGCTCATGCCTTCAGAGGCAAGCAGGAGCACCCAAGGATGCTTTTGTCTGTGAATGGACTGCAGGCAGATCTCCTTGGGTTGTGATAGTGTAAAGTCATACCAATGAGCGGCACAGGTGGTCAGTCTTGGCTGGAGGTGCTAGAAGTAAATCCTAGCAATGCAATATACCCATTTTCAAGAAGATGTTATTGGGGGTTTCTTGGGGCATTATGGCTTTTTTTAGTTGGATCCCCCCCTCAAAAAGTAGTCTTTTCTACATCCCCAAAAGCTCTCAACATCAATACCAATATGCAAGGTGTGGTTGGTGGTAAACATGAGTGTTTCTAATGTGAAGGTCATTCATAATTCTCATCACAGATCGAGACTTTCAGTACATCTGACCCTTGTATTACATTGCTCATGCATAGAATTCTGAAGTTCAAATCTGCAGAAGCTACCTTGTGCAGCTCTGATCTACTGAAGGCCTGAGCAAGAAACGTGAAGATGCGTTCATTGAGTATTCATTGTAGGAACATGAAAAAGGGTATTTGAGTGGATTGTACATGTCAGGAGAGAGATGCTGTGGCAGATTTGGTGCATTCCAGGTGACCCTTCAGTTCTGACAGCTTAGTGGGTAGGATCCTTCCCTGAATAGTGGAAGACCTGATGAAATATCCCTTCTGCCATATTTAGAGTGGAGCATTGATTCCGGATCTCTGCTTTCAAAGAAAAATATTCTCACTAAAGGACTTCAGTATGCACAAGACAAACTACTCATTTAGTGATGACACAGATCCCCACATAAACTTAATTGCTTGCTACCCATGACAAACATCCATAAATGGGCTCCAGGCTGGGCATACCTCTCCTTCCCACAAGCTGTGAAGTACTAACTGGTAGAGGTAGCAAGTTATTCCCTTCAGAGCAATCACTTCCCACTTTTATGGTGTGTGTCCAGAAGTTTTTCTTGTCGAATACGCATTTTTTTGACAAATGCAGACATCTCATGAGTTCTTGCTTCACTTGTTTGTTTCTTGCAGACTTGGAGGTGGAGGGGACCTTGCACCCACTATGAACTCCCTGACCGCAGAGATATTGATATCGCACAGGCTTTTATTTCCTTGCACTACACAATACAGCACACACTGAGCTCCAGAACCACATGGAAAACCTCAAACATACACATCAATGCCTTCTTAGTTGCAAAGAAATACACATTTCTTCCCAACGCGACACATCTGACAAGTCTTTGTTTGGGCTTTCTTCAGCAAGGATCACACCAGGTTATAGCCATTAGAGCTGCCCTGCGGAATGACCAAGAGAATGCAGAGAGCAGCAGGTAAGAGAAGTTGTAAGCCCTGTCCGTGACTAGGAATGATAAATCAGCAGTTACATCAAGGACTTTAATTTGGAGAATTGACCCATGCAACCTTTGGACCAGAGCTTGCTGCTGTTAGTGTAGCAGTTTTCTAGTGACCCTGAAAATACAGAGCAGAAGGCTCAGAAATAATGTATTTTACTATACCCAAGCTTTAGTGAGCATCCTGTCTATCAGGTACTGGGCCACTGTTTAAAACTTTATCTAAGGCATTATAATCTCTCCAAGATAAGCAATGAATTTATCTTGAGCCACTGTTTGTCAGAATGACTCTGACTAATAGCTGAAAATTTACCTTATTATCTTGGGAGGCTCAGCTTCTCCCAGCTGTGCAGGGACTCCTTGGTTCCACTCAAGTAAGAAGCTATTTCAATGGAAAAATACACCGAAGCTGCTTTCTATCAGATCAGAGACTGCAATCACTAATTCAGTCAGCTCACAAGGACTCAGAGATCCAAATATCTTTCTGCTTTTTCCACAGCTTTGATGAAGCTGGCTTTGTCATGCTAAATTACAGCTCAGGACCACTGTGCATGTACAGATCTATCAGAAGAAAGTTATTAGGCATCTTCAGTATAGTGCCAGTTATGCAGTCCCTGACACATAATTAACTAAGGCCCCAAAGCACTTATGCATGCACACTTAACTTCAACACATATCTAGCATGCACATAGGTCCTTTTGTGAGTAGGGAAAAACATGAGAACTGCAAGAACTGCTACTGGGCCAGCCACCACCAGAATAAGACACTTTACTAGTTGAGTAATGACTAATTTTTTCAAAAGTGCGTGTATTAATCAGAAACCAAAACCAGTTTCTAGGGTGACCTAATCATGGAGCTGTAACTATGGTGATATAAGGTCAAAAATACACAAGATCTGGAGAAAATAGTATTCTTTACTGCATGGTATGTAGTTGGATTAAAGGTTCAAACTTTAGGTAGCAGAAAACTTTCTCCAACCTTGTAAAGCTAAGATTCATCCCATTTGACCCAAGCTGTCTACAGGTAAGCTATGTTTTCTAAACAAGACACGCAGGATTTACCTGCAGTCAATGGAGAACATCTCTAGATACCAGTTCATCCCATTTGAAGGTTTCCAAGAAAGGTAGGATGAATCACTGTTTCTGTGTTGTTGGAAAAGCCCACACAATTAGTTTAGATTAAACACATTGGTTTCATCTGACTGAATGCATGTGTCCATCCAAGTTACCTGCATCTCTACATAACTGACTAAGACATCCATGTTGCAGACTAATATGCCACAAAGTAGATATCTAAACTGAGATGGCTCATGCCCTAATACATACTGGTTTCTCTCCAGCCTGGCCTACATTGACTAGCTTAGCTGCAGAGAGCAAGCTAATCCCATAAACACAGGAGCCTAGCACTGTTTTGGACACTGTGGTTATCTTCTATGGCCACCAGCTGCCATCCCAGAAGGGTGCAGGTCTGGAGTCACTCTCTTAGTACCACTGCATATCATGAGAACTTCAGGAGTGAGATCACATGAGCCTTATGCAACCAACACCTAGCATTACATAAGGCAAACCCTTCCCAGTCTTCTACATTGTTAATGGCTTGGTGGGGTACAGCAGATCTCCTACTTGCCAAATAAAGCAAGAAACAAAAACAGGTGGTAGATGCCAGGCATTTACACAGCTAATGGGCTTTCTTAATGAACCTGGGAGGCTAAGTTCCACTGCTCTCACTTTCAGCTGAGATCAGGCATGTATCACTCATCATTCAATCACAATCAGGCATCATTTCAGAGCAAAGTGGTATATTTCTCCAGAAAGCAAAGAACCTGTGAAAAATGTGTATTGACTTAGAAGATGCTATGCAGCCTAAACTACAGCAGTGTAAACCTCTCTGTAATCCATTATGGCTGTGCAGAATGTAATAAAACTACTACAAGGTGCTCTAATTCCATTTACTAATAATCATAAAAGTATGAAATGTGTCTGACGAACCATTTAGAAGATATCATTTTCCGAAGATGATTTGTAGTCCAAAGAAAAGCCTTTAATACCATATAAATTAGATTTTATGTACAACAATATTTAAAGCCATTGCAAAGGAGGTGTTTTTGTTGTTTTATAGTCACTGTTCAGTCTTCATTGAATAATTTGTTTGAAGAAAATGCTTGGCTTCCAAGTTCTTCCCAATGAATCACAGAGCAGGAGTAATATCATCATTTGTCACCTTTTATCTGCAGATGCCACTGTGCTCAGCGTAGCTCTACCCAGTTAATCTGCACACCTTCTGATGAATTGCATTTAGTAGAATACACAAAATTATTTTGTGCTTAACTAACATCCTGAGAAGCTCCTCTGGCAAATCAATTCCTACATGCCGCAAACACACAAATGCTTTGCTTTTCCAGAAACAGAGGCCAAGTGTGCCAGAGAAATAAATGGATAAATTAATCAACCATTAATTGATCTGCTGTAGCATTGGGATCAGCTACTTTGTAAGTGACTGCCATATTTTTTTTGTTTTGCCTTACCATGAGCTTTTGCCATCACTAGGCACTACAGCATCTTGGAGCATATGGCTGGTCTCATTCCAAAGCTTCAGCTGTAGGGTTTTTTCTCACGCATTTGCCTTATGTCATCTTTGATCCCACATTTCTATATAAAGACTCTGTTTAAAGGTAGTTTCCTCTGCTCCTATTTCCTCCAGGAGAGGAGTTTCCCACTAGCTCCTATGAACATTAGACTGTTTGCTATACCGAATCTTTCTATTACACCAAAATACTGAAGTTGTGTCCACTGTTTTCATTTGGCATGGCCTTGCAGAGCAAAGCAGACACCAAACACACTCCCTTGCACCCATGCCAGGCAGACCCCACATTTGCCTTAATCTCCTCTCTTCCAGCCAACACAGGTATCCAATATTATTTAAATATTGAGTCACACAAGTCAAGATTTTCATTTGCCCGCCAGAGTAAACATTTGAAAATCAATCCATAAGACTCAGTGAAGTAGAAACTCACTCTCTCCCCAGGATTTCTGAGCATCCAGAAAGTTTTCAGCAAACCATTATCTCACTATCAAAAGTCTCATAGAAGCAGCAGTTCTGGTTAACGCTGCCAGTGATGTGTGGGGTATATTAAAAGGAGCACGGACTCACACATCCCTCTGCCACCTCCATTCAACTTTCCCCACCTGCAGCTTGTGCTTGCAAAAAAGAACAAGAGAAGAAAGCTGGAAATCTGGCACTGGGCTGCCATATATTTTTGTTAGAACTTTGTACCAAGACCTATGTTATCATCAGCCTTTGTTCCTTTTATTTCCTCCCCCTCAGTGGCACAAAGCAAATGCCTTATCTCCAAATGTCTTTCTCATCCCTGAAAAGGGAGTCTCTGAGGTCAGCTCTAGCAGCAGCCAGTAGAGCAGAAAACCTCTAACATGAAGCACTTCTCAATTCAGTGAATTTAGTGAGTTTAGTCACTCCCTAATTTCCAGCAGACAAAGAAGTTCCCAACCTGTAAATACACCTTTCCGTTTTAGCTTATTAATGAGAAGCTTCCCATCTGAAGCTGCATATCAAGAATTCAGTAGATTACATCCACCACAGACGAACAGTGCTGGGATGAAATATGGAAATTTTGTCAACCCTCCCATCCCACCCTCCTGCACTAAAGAAATGTTTAGGAAAGGATTTAGGGATTTTTGAGAAAAATCTTAAATTTGCATTTAGAGAAAATATTTAATTTACTTATTTCTTGAATGTAAATTTATATGACATCTAAGAAGTCACCATTTTCCTTTACTGCTTACACATAAATGACTGTGGAAAAATTTCCTTTGTCCAACGAAGACATTACCAACTCCAGCTTGAGGATTTGCTTCTGCAGTAAAGTTTAATCCCTATGATGCACCATGCAATTCTCAGTTACTTACAATTATTCTTACATACCCCATAGACACTCCTACTCTAGGGTAACATGGCCATTTTTCCAGCTTCAGTTATCAGTTCAACCAGTTTAAGTTATGTTGCAAAAAATACTTTCACTACGACAGAGAAAGATCTACAAAGGATTTATATTCTCGTGATTACATTTTCATACATGCAAGAGTCTTAGCCACACTCCTGGAGATCAGCTCTGCTGGGCATTGAATAGCCACCATCCTAAGCAGCATTTGGGTAACACATGACTAAATGCAGGGTGACTAGAAAGGCCAGCAGTTCAGGAAACTCAGTGCCCGCTTTGCCACCTCAGACACCAAATAAGGATTTGCACCATTCAAATCTCCACCTATCACTTTCACTTCCCCTATACACACTATCTGCTTTGCCCATATATTTCCACCTTCCCATGGAAAGAATAAACTGTCCCAAAACCTTACCTGTTCACCGCAGTGCTAGCAGCAGAGAGTGGAAGAGCAGCGGAAGCAGTGCTTCTGGTTTCTCTAGCCATTGCTTCATGCACTCCTGTGCTCAGAGCAAGACTTTAAATACACCAAGTGCAGCCACACAGGAAAGTTACTCTTATTTCACTGCAATCAGAGCAGCTGATTTATGCCAGTCAAGTGGGACTTGATCATCTAACCTGAGCAAGGCAAACCCATATTCAGGAAATAGCACCTGCTCTCACTCCACAAAAACTCCTTAATAATAACAGAAATTATCCACAGGTACTGCTGGCATAGCAGACCCACAGTGATCACCAACCAAGACTTCAGTGAGGGTTTTGGCTCATTGGGCTCTATGCACCATAAACTATAAAAATAGGAAAAGGCAACAGAGGAAAGATTTCCATCTTTCCCACTTTAGTGTTACCTCTACTGCTGTCAGTACTTGGTCAGTATGGTTTTCACATTCTAAGCAGCAAAAACATGAAAAGAGTTGTAAATCCTAAGTTTCTAACTCACACCTAACACAAAACTTTCGGAGTGATCCATCTCACTTGCTTTCTAGCCTACTGCCTCAGTATATCTGACCACTGCATTCACACTCTCAGTAGTCATTCTGTCCTAGCACACCAGAGATAGTATTGCACAGCTTAAACTACAAGAAACTAATTCTTATTCCAAAATTAGAGTTATCAACATATAACTACAGCATACCTCTCAAATCTCCCATCATAGACCATACTTTACATTACAGTTTGGTGTGAACAGCAAGATATCTAAACCGAGAGATCAAAACCAGGGCTAGAAGGCAGCTGCCACTTATGCCAAATCAATGGGGAAGAATTAATGGCTGCAGGTGCTTTTGACTCCTACAGGTGTAAAGCATATGTTAGAAAATTGAGAGAGTTTATACAGTCTGAGTTGAACTCCTGAAAGTTTGCATTTTACCTAATTCATTGTGTAATTACAAGTGTATCAGTTTAGTTTGACTTCAGTATATTTCTTCAAGAGTAGGCAGTATTTTTCTTCACTGGGAAAAATGCTCTCAGTGGTAAAACTTTTAGCAGCCAATGGGCACAAAAGTTTGACTACAAATTTTCAGGAGTTTTGTGAAAACACAAAAAAGAAAGCCTAGACAATCCCATGGTAAATTGCCCAGAGGGGAGATTATTCAGCTATTGTTCGTTGCATCCATTCTTTATTTATCAGTCTTGAAAAATTCAAATACCCTACCAAAAGCATAGGCTGCATTTTGAGCTTTATGCCTTCAGTGAAGTGCTAACAGTGACTGCTGAAGTGCAGTGTATGGCGTGTCACAGTAGGCACTGCACCACCACCCAATCACAGCCTGGATTTATAATCTGGACTTCCAGCACCCAGGTGCAGGGGCAGTTTCACCCAGTCAGGGAACACAAAAATAACATGTGAGTGACGAGGACACTCAGAAAGCTGTCATACCATGCACATACCAGTGGAAAACTCACTGATCACGTCCACGTCCATTATTTGTTGACATTTTCTGCCAGAGATAGCAATTTCCAAAAGCAATGGAACAAGGCAAAATGAACCTCAGTTCTTACCAGAACGCAGCCAATAATTCTTGGCTGGTTTTTAACCCAGTCAAAATACCTGCTGTTTTGCCTAAGGAAAATAGGGCAATACAGGTAGGAAAGTTTTAAAGGTGCTGTTTAATTTATCCCACTTACTCAAAGCAGGACTGATTAATGTAGCTTAAACATACACGTCCTCCCCATCATAAGCAGCGTGAACAAGACAGCATCTCCAACAGAAGCATGCGATTCTTGAGGCATGAAAAAGATGTCAGACATTTCCCCAATGGAGTATCACAAACCAGGCTCATCTTGGCAGCCAGACTCTCATAAAGGAAACTCACACACCTGTGTCCACTCCACCGACTTTGGTCAAATCCCAGGCAGATGTAAGCCCATATGGAACAGACTGTAGGACCAAGATATTGTTTACATGGAAAACCTGTCACTATGAAACAATTCTATCTGCAGCTGTCAGCTAAATCTCATTTGAGAGAACATGTCCTGCCAACAAATGCAGTCTATGTGTTTGTGAAAGACAGGAGTAGCACATTTTCAGCAGTGCTCCACACTTTTTAATGTGAGTGCTAACGTTTCTGGCATATTACCTTCCAAATGTTGCGGCACGACATGCTTTATGGGAACTAATGAATCACACAGTAAAAACTAATTGCAACTTACGTACTGTTGTGAACTGAGTTTTGCAACATAAAAGCAATCAGCCAGCAATTAAAATGCTAATATGGGGCTGAACCTCATATAACTGTTTGCCAAAATCTAGTGCAATACAGCGCTTCCTGGAGAATTTTGAACAGATGGAATTTAGTTAGTATGTAGTCATTTCATCAAGCTTATAAACCTTACCATGCTGGAGGAGGGTCCACACCACGATGCATCACATATTTCCAGTATTACAAATGGTGATAAAAGATCATTATACATTTTCTTCTTTTGACTGACTTTTTCTATTCACACATAAATGATTAATAAACTCTTAGCAAGTCAGAAGGGAGTGGTAGACAGCAGTTGGTCTGTCCAAACACAGTCGTGTTAAATTTCTTTTTGTTGTAATATAGATGGACTCCCAATGTGGTGGTGGTCATCATCAAACCCACTTGTGTTTTTAATTATAAAAGCTCCGTTTTACAGATTCACTAGTGTGAGATTGTGAATGAAATAAAACGATTACATTTTAATTGGGTTCACGTCCCCCACATCCACTTTTTCTTCATTACATTCCTAATACTAAAACAATTGAAATATATTAATTAATTCAAGTAGGGAATTATTAATTTTCAACATCATCAGCCTTGAAGAAATTACCAGTGGTCCCGGAACAAAGCTCCCAGAAGATGAGAAGCTACTGAGTGTGCTCTGTATCCAGTTCTAGCACCAGTCACAGGAGTCTTCATTTTCCCAGAAGACAAGAAACATCTCAGCAAGGTATAAGCCTGGGAAGTTAGCAAATTATTCTTTAGCAGGCCTCATTCATTGCAGGTTGGCCTTTAAATTTGTTTGCTCATTATTAGCAGCAACACTGGGAAAGCATGAACAAGCTCTACACTGAGGGAGTAACCCCCTTGTACTAAGTCAACTGCCAATAGGAGCCAGGAAAGGAGACCAGAGTAAGCACTGGGAAGTCACTAGTGTGTACATGGTGATGCCAACCAAAGCCCTATCAGCTCCATGTTATCCCACATAACATGGAAAGTCAATGATGGGCTCAAGAATGTCCTAGGTCTTGCCTACCTGGATGAAGCTGTCTTTCAGCCACAGGAAAACTTGGGTCTTGGTTCTCAGGTCCTTGTACCCACTCAAGCACAAAAGCCAGGCTAAATCACCGCCTGGCCATAGTCAGACACAGATAATTAATATAGACACATATAGACACAAACACATAGTCAGACACAGATAATTAATACAGATACCAAAAATGGACTGAATTCTATTCTTCTCACTCATCAGTGGCTTTTGTATCTTCTGTAAGGCTTTCAATTAAAAAATAAAGCTGTTTTTCTCACTTTGCTTACAGTCCTTTTTCCTGTGCAGTGCTCTCCAGGAGAGACTTTGCATGGAGGACCATGTTTCTTGCTTAATAATCTCTTCCCTTCCATATAATTTTATCCTTAACACCTTTAAATGCTTATTTCCCTCATCCCCTCCTCTTTCTAGCCTGAGGTCCAGAGCAGTATGCAGGTAATACTCCCAGCTAAAGCCCAGCAGTACAATCCCATGCTCAGCACACCCTTCACCATCTGCATTCCTCTCCCATGCATCCACTCTAAAAGGAAACAGGACAAAGTACAGCAACAGTGTGAAGGCACGACAGATGCCTAAGAAGCAGAAGATATCCCAAAAGCTAAGAAACACCCCTCCACTTGCTCCAAAGGATAGCAGAGCTCCTAAAGGAGAGGAGATGGGCTGGGGCGTGCTGCCATGCTTCACTGCTTCATGTAGCTCTACCAGCACGTCAGAACAGAAGGTGTCATTTTGAGCCTACTTTAAATTTATGAAGTAGTAAACCTATTGCTCAGGGTGGCAAAAGGTGAATTGCCATTAAAGGAGTGACCTGACTCAGAAAGAGGTCTGTCAACAGAGGAATTGGAAACTTAAAGCATGACTTCCCAAATTACTGCTCTGAGATTGCTTTGGAAGAAAATTGCCAGGAGGAGTTGGGGGGTGAAACCACATTACAAGTTAAAAGTGTCTTTCATGACAGCAAGGCAGAGCCTGCATTAGCCAGGCTAGGAAAGGAGCAGACTTCACAAAAACCTTGGTATTCATGGGAATCATAGAGATTTGCCTCTATCTGTTCCCCCAGGGAACCCAAAAATTGGCAAGAGTGCTTATGATTCACTGTCAAAAGAGAAGAGCACTGGTGTTCACCCTCACAGGCAATGCATCGGTTCAGATACAACCTTTCTCAATGAGGGCTTTATGTTAAAAAATAAAAGGTGCTCTTCTCTGGGGTCCTCAGTACAGAGGAGAGGAGCAGCACCTTTATTTCACAGCAGTGAGCAGAGGCTGTGGCTAATTGAAAAATACACTTCGCATCACACACCACCTTGGGTAAACCACTCAATGCCATTGTCATTGCATCATTTTCCTTCACTTATAGCATGCACAAAAGGAAACAGGCAGTAAAACTCTGAATCCCTCCTTCTAGACACCAAGCTTCCAAGCCCACACACTCAACACTCACCAATTTATATGCTGACTGGGGCCTATAGCACCACCACTGCTTTTAAGTAGTTTATTCATCTTGCAGTAGGTGCAGACACTCCTGTCTGACCCAATTCTTCACTGTTTTATTAGTAACTGCAGCCTCAATTCCCCCTCATAAAGGGTGAATGACTATAAATAGCTCTAGGCAGTGGAAGCTGGCTGATATTACACACACACAATGAAATAATGTTGGTTTGTATCTATCTGCTGAAATTCTGACCCTCATAATGTGTTTCTATATACATTTATGATAAGTTGTAAGCACACGCATTATCTATTTTTTACCAGGCAGAAATAGCCGCAGTGCACATGTGAAGCACAAATACACTGAATTTAAAGGTAAATAAATTAAAGAAAAGCTGAGATGTAAGTTGGACATGATAAAAAGTGCTACCGTAATACCTTATAGTATTAAACCCTGACATTTCTCTCTGTTGTCTTGGAATAAATATTGCAGTAGGGTTGAGGATCTAATTTTATTGTGCCCTGGGAAGGGATTGGGTTCAGACTAAGCTGCTCTGGGAGCCTTCAAAATACCCTTGCTCAATGAGCAGATAATACTTTCTTTTCATAGAATAAATAGACTGGTTTGGGTTGGAAGGGACCTTAAAGATCATCCAGTTCCAACCGCCTGCCATGGACAGGGACACCTTCCACTAAACCAGGTTGTTCAATGCCCCTGTCCTACCTGGTCTTGAACAATGCCAGGGATGGGGCAGTCACAGCTTCTCTGGGCAACCTGCGCCAGGGCCTCACCACCCTCACAGTGAAGAATTTCTTCCTTATATCTGATCTGAATCTGCTCTCTTTCAGTTTAAAGCCATCTCCCTTGTCGTGTCCCTTATAAAAAGTCCCTCTCCAGATTTCTTGTCAGCCCCTTTAGGCACTGGAAGCCTCTCTAAGGTCTCACCAGAGCCTTCTCTTTTCCAGGCTGAACAAGCCCAGTTCTCTCAGCCAGTCTTTCATGTAAAGCTTTAAGATAAATGGGAATCTGAGCACACCTGATGCTCTGCTGTTGTATTGTTGTAACTGTGTGCGCAACAAAACATCTCAATGAGCAATGAAAACAGAAAAGTTCTCTTTTGATTTAAAAATAAACTGTATCCTACACAGAAATAGTATTTTCAAGGAAGGCACAAAAGCAACCAAATAATCAAAACAGCTCTGTATCTTCTAAATTTACACTTTCTTTTGTTTTATTCTCATCTTTCACTCTAATAGCACAGCAGAGTGAAGGGAGGAAGGAAAAAAGGACTTTTGCGGTTAGCAAGAGGATTGTGATAGGAGCTTAATGTTCAGGAATGATATGAAGGAGACAAAGGAGTACAGTCATGTCAAAAAGAAAAAGTACTAAAAAGCACTTTCTCTTCTAACATAAGGTCAAGGGAGGAATCTGGCATGTAATCTCTCACTTCTTTGCTAGTGAGAGACTGAGCCTCTGGATCAAGCCCCAAGTAAGAAAATAACTCCGTTAAAATCTGACAGCCTGTTCCCTTACAAGCAAATATTCATCTGAGATTGCACTAGCAGCTGGGGAATTCACATATGATTTCAGGAGGCACCCTCCCACAAAGGGCAATAGCTTTTACTATGGGAGAGAGTTCAAAGTCATTATTAGAGACCTTCCCTGAGGTGGGGCTCAGCTGTAGGACATTGGTCCCTGGCTCCCTGTGCACAGCAAAAGACTCAGGCAGGTGGGTTTTATGTACAACATAAGGGCTGTGGTATGCAGGCATCCTCATAGCTACTTCTCACCACCAGCACTGTCAGAAACCAGCGCTGCTCTTCAGCCAAATTGGAGGAGTGGAGCTCCTGGGATCAGTGATGAAGGCCAACTTTTAACTGAGAAATGAACTGAAATGTGAATCAGATCATTGTGAGGAGTCAGAAACCTGATTAATGAGTTCAGGACTCACACAGCCTAGACCCAGTTGCAGAATTTTTTTGACAAGAAGCACTAATGAGGTGAGTGGAAACAACAGATAGAGAGGCATCATGAACCTTGCTATATTGGCATCAGTAGATAAACTTTGCTTCAGGTGACCCACAGAGATACAAGCACTGACAAGAAACCTGCTGAAAAAGGACAGAGCAGCGGGCATAACCCAGACCCTAATTCAGCCATATGAAGGGGCTTCAGAGCCAGAGGCAAGAAAGGATGGAGAGGAGGAAAATGATCAAACCTGGGCATTTTGAAGGATCAACTCAGTGAGAAGTAAACCTTCAGGGTCATTTTTGTGTTTTGCTAACTGTCTTTCAAGTGATGACCGTTCTGACTTCCAAATGACAGCCCAGAAATCACTCAGAAATAACTATCATGGGAACCAGGGCATATGAAAATAAAGGTAAAAATTAGAAAGGGGCAAAAGGAAAGGATGTTCACTACAAGCAAATCATCAGCCTTTCCAGAGAAGATTAAAAGAACAGAGATAAGGAAACAAAGCAGAATGCAGAGAGAGAGAGGAGGAAGAACAAAGGTGTGAGAGAAAATGTGAGAGAATGCTGTCCCAGCGTGCAGCTCTCTTCTAGGTTATAGGTGGGCCTGTAAGAAGGAAAAAAGTAGGAACAGAGTAAAAATAGGTCAGGGAGTAAAGGATATGGGAAACTTAGGCTATCTGAAAGAGACATAACTACGGATCATGACCTGACAGAAATGAAATGGGATGGTGGGAGAAAAGACAATAGGAAGAGGAATGAAAGGAGCAGGTGAGGCGGGACCCAGGCACCAGTGTAACGGCTTTCACCAGAAAAGTGTTATGAAAATTTTATTAAATAGCTTTGTATGAGCATTTGAGGGTTTATCACAGCT
Source organism: Coracopsis vasa (assembly GCA_026283785.1). Taxonomy (NCBI): domain Eukaryota; kingdom Metazoa; phylum Chordata; class Aves; order Psittaciformes; family Psittacidae; genus Coracopsis; species Coracopsis vasa. The sequence goes on from JANHGB010057275.1 coordinate 56,916, forward strand.
GGACAGTGGGTAAGCGCCATCCGTGCTCTGATGGACCCCACAATAGCTGGGAGAGGTGAAGGTGTCCTTGTCCTTGGAAGTAGTCAAGAAAATGAAGCGAGATGGGAAGAACTGAGGTCCCTGTGGAGGGTACTGACTTTGTACAAAAATAATGGGCAAAGTCAGAGAGGTGAGATTTGATGAGGACAGAGACATCAGGTCAGTGAGATGAAGGCTATAATTGAATACAGAGAGGTGGTAGCAGAGGTAATTAGGGCTCAGTAAGCTGCAAAGGGCACAAATTAAATGAGAATAAAAGAGAAGTCAAAGACACAAAGACCGTCAGCGTGCTGGGTTTCTTTGCCAATGGCAATCTGGCTGATGCAGATCAATTAATTGAATTCAAAGAGCTGGGATGAGCCAGGCCTCCTGGGAAAACAGAGTTTGAGTTGTAAAGAGGAAGAATAGAGCTGGGTTGCAGAGTGAGTACTGGGTGGTACTAAACAAAAGTAATTTGGGCTCAAAAGAAGATGAGAGGGAGCTGCCATGAAAGGAGAAATTAGGAGACAGTGTTGGCAGTGCAGGGAGGAAACTGCTGAGAAAATTAAAGTTTGAGAAAAGGATCAGAGAGGAGGAAAACTGAAGAGAGGAAAGGACAAAAAAACTGCTGCCAGAAGTGAGAAGAATGAGGAAGACAAATTAACTTGTGGTGCTGCCATGGTGCCAGATTGGAAAGCTGGGCAGTTGGACACCTTTCCAACTCCAGAACCTCTCCTCTAATAAGTGGCCAACACACCCTCTTGATGAGGAATCATTCCATTCAACACTGTATGTCACCTGCTTTCCTCTTCCCTTTGCGCTGAAGCCATGAGGTGTGTTAAAACTGCCAGATGAAAGGTACAGAGTCATCCTTCCTGTTAAACCATGTTAAACCTGTTAAAGAGTCATCCTTCCTGTTAAACCATGTTAAACCTGTTAAAGAGTCATCCTTCCTGTTAAACCATGGAAACTGTCAACTGGAAAGCACCACTGGTAATTTTCAGATTTCTCTCTTCTCTCTCTACTCATTCCTACTGGGGAAGTCTGGCTCTGTGGTCAGAAATTCAGCTGCACTGAGTCATTTCCCAACCCTTCCCAGGCACACGGTGCTCTCAGAAAACAAGTTGCAGGACTCCTCCATCACCTGATGTTGGGGACGTTTTTAGGCTGGTTCTGGGGAGGCTGAGGGTGGAATCCCTGCAGGACAAAGTATGGCTTGATCTCCAACATGAGCATGGCTATGCTCTTTGGTGCTGTGTGAAGATATCAAGCTTTGAGAGGGCTCTACCTCCATCTTCCCCATCAAAACCAGCCAGAGGTCTTTGAAGTCCAAGCTCTGCTCTTGGTCAGAGCACAGTCTAGAAGAAGGTAACTTTTAGACAGCTGAAAGCTGGGTCTTATGGGTGTGATGAACCAGGATCAAAAATTAGAGGGGTCATAAACAGATCTGTCCCCATACTCATATGTTGGGTCTATTTCTCCCAACTGGATCTCAGCCCAGTGACTTTCAGAGATTTCTGGGGCTCCGCAGACTCTGCTTCCCTCAAAGTCTGTAAGAAATGTCTCTTTCCTTCCTTCCCTCTGAAGACATGAATGTGGGTCTATTCCCTGACCCTCTTCAGGTTTTCCTGGACGCCTCCTCTTTCTTCTACAGCCCCGTTGCACGTCTTCTCGTCCCTGCACACTACATCCTCACATTAAGGAGGGTTTCCAGGGGGTTTCCCCAGTTAAGTGCTGGCTGGGAAGAAGCAGCTTGTCCCTCCTAGGGTGCTCCCTAATCCAAAGCGTGCTGGCCTGGACAAAGTGATGAGGCTGCTTTTTCCTTGCTGCACAGCTCTCCACACTTTATCTTCTACACCTAACAATAACTAAACACAGACTTAATCCTCAAACTTCTGGAGTTCATGTTAATTAGATTTGTAGCCTGGAAGGACAACACAGTGGTGAGATTTTTTATAGTTCTGATTCAAATAAGATAAAAATAGCCCCAGAGAAAGATAAGTTTCCATGGATATTTACACACTTCCCTGCACTGTTTATCCAAAGAGGTGCAGCAAATGGAACTGGTGCTAATCCTGCTAAAGACTGGTGGTGGATATAGGCCAAATGCAGAAGTGAATTTACCAACAGAGCAAAATCTGCCAAAAGCGATGGAAAACCTTCCTTCCATTTTATGTTCTTGAGAGGAAACACAGTAGGTTTGTTTTCAAACTATCTATGTAAGATTACAAGACACTTTCCACTGTGGGACTGTAGATAATGCTGATAAAAAAATGATTGGCCACTTGAACAGTCTATATCCCAGCCAGTGCACGATTAGGATGGAGATATGGACAAATGGACCCCTGTCTGTGTTAAATTTTGAGAAAGAGAACATCGACTATTACACATTTACTGTGCCTGCTGACTGCTGCACCTGACCACCTTCATAAAGCACTCTTAGATATGCTGATGCAGAGCTTTATTATCTGCATTCGTACCTGATGTTGCTATTGTTATTATTATTTAATTTTTAGTCAAATGGGCTGGTCTGTATCATAAAAACAACATAGTTATGAACTGTTAATTTATTTTATGGATCCTGGTAACATGAAAATAGTCAGTAGAGATTAAGGTTCCCCTAAGCCAGGAGCTGAACCTATGTAGAGCATGCAGACCTTACCCAAAGAGTTCCCAAAAGCAGGAATTATTTTCTGTGGATTTTTTTTTTCTTTTTCTATTTTGCAGGCTGTAAACTCTGTCACAGAAAGGAATAAGCATTTAACTGTTCATTTAATGGCTGCAAAGCCTCCTCAGTGAAGATCAGATAAGACAGAAATCCAAAAGAGAATATGGCTAAGATCTGACCTGAGAAACATGTCAAACCAAACCAGACATTTCTGCTGTTCATTTGGCTGACAGTGCATACCCACTGCCCTGTCAGTTATAATTTTTGACTCAGAAATTACTGAGTGATAACCAATATTTGCAGGGCTGGCACTTGCTGCCTGCCCTGGAGAGATAGAACTTTTCCATGGACTCCCAGGACAGGCTCATCCTCTGTAATCCAAACCTGACAACACTGGAGAAGACTTTTGCAATGTTGGCTGGTTTTTGTTCACTATACAATGGAAAAATTTATGGATTGCATCTGGGTTTTCTTCTCAAAAACTGGCTTGGGTTTCCAGTACTACTTTCATTAGACTGGTCCAAGTTATGCAGTCAGTCCAATTTATATTCCCAAAACAAAAGACTGAAGTGCTCTGAGTGGAGTCCATATTTTCTGTCTGGTTGCTTTTCATTTCACACTTCTTTGTTTTAATTACATTTTAAGATTAAATATGGGGATTGTAGTTAGCTGCACTCAATGGATATTGTACAGATTTAAGGGTCATAGGAAAAGGAAAGGAAGAAAGACAGCCAATACCTCATTGTTTGCTGTGGTTCCTATAACATGTGCAAGTCAAGCTGAGTGAGTTTTAATAGAAATCTGGATTGATTGTGATTAAAGGAAGAATTTGCTGAATGAATTCTTCAGCTCAAAAGTATGGGCTTTTAATTTTTTTACATGTATTAAGCCTAAAAAAAGCTGATTCTGCAAAGCTTTCTTGACCTTACTGATTTCAACCAATTACAAGATGGATGGCCTGGAATTAAAAGCATCAGTATGATACAGCAGCTGGCCAAGTATGTCTTAGATAGCTCAACAAGGAGATGATGGGGAGGAAGGGAACATATTATGGATTTTATGATTCCTTTCATTAAGGCAGTAAAAATCCTGCTTGCCTAGACAATAAGGGTTTTTTTTTAAATTAATAACAAAAACAAAGCTAACACACACTTGCTTCAATATTATTTAATGTAATTATTAATTATGTAAAAGCTGTTTTTTCACTTTATTCTCATTTTCAACAGCACCGAGAAATGTTTGCACACAATCAGTATGTCTCAACAGTCCCCCAGCTCTCTTTTTGCACCCATCTGATACGGCTTCAAGAGAGATGCTACCCAGAATGGCCAGTAACATTGCAAACGGTGCTTTCACAGCTGAACTGGTGAGCAGCAGAGTAGCTTGCAGGATGTGAAATGGCTGAGAGAATTTGTAATGCTATTTGTAATGCTGTGTTTCTTGGGTGACATGGTTTACTGTGAGGTGCCCCTGCCCATAGCAGGGCGGTTGGAACTTGGTGATCTTAAGGTCCTTTCCAACCCTAACTATTCTATGATTCCATGTTAAATAGCATCTTGCACAGCGCTTACGTTAGAGCTCATACCTAATCTTTGCTATGTTGCTACAAGAAA
>JANHGB010057276.1:0-18877 GCA_026283785.1 Coracopsis vasa
CAAATAGAAAGTTCTCAAACTTCTCAAGGTTTGCAAATACTCAATCCTATACCTTGAACACCCTTAGTTTACAACTGCACATCTACAAAAATAGCCTTTGAAAAGTTAGCGTAAAGAATCGGTTCAGTGAAAGAGCACTTTACAAAGGGCCATACAAAGCCTATATTATCCAGTTTTTCCTAATAAAGGAAAAACAAATCTTTAGGAAACATCTGGCTTCCCAGAAAGTGTAGGAAGTCTATGGTTAACTCCCTCAACTGCAGCTTAAGAAGTATTTGTTAGCTTGAATAGGAGTATTTTAATAAAGCAGTAGACATCATCTTGATTGGGGAAATTGCACTGACAAATAAGACACTCATGAAAAACGGACATGTTTCCTCAGTGCACCTAAAGTGGCTGCAGTAGGGAAAATAGAGTGTTAAGTACATGAGACAATACTGAGCAGTGTGAACTGATACTGAATACAATACTGCTAAACTTCAACAGGGCAAGTAGCCTAAGTTACCACATATATTGCAGCTAAGCCCTTCCAAGAACAACATTTGAATTCAGTCCTACTCCATTATATATCATTAATACAAAATTAAGTATAGGTGTGGGGGGGGAGGGAGGGTGAGATGCTGACAGAAAAACTTTTGATTTTAGTCCAGGAAGCTGTACTGGTAAAGCTTGGACTTTAAAACGTATTTCAGAGCTTGAGAAAACACCAGCTTTTTGGCAAGATAGTTTTTAAACAGCTGAACCATGAAAGAAATCCCAAAAGATTTCACAGCTGGCTACCTACATCTATTACATTGGGCCAGGCAACGCACAGGCTCAGTTTTAAGATGTTTGCTGCCATCTAGTGTCTTTGTCTATTACCAACTTTTAAAAGAAATGGCCATTTTAGGTGACAAATTACTTCAGCCGTTTAAGTGGGTATCAGCACGCTATTCTGCAGTTGTCACTGCAGAGGAAGGCAAACCAAATGATGCTCTACAGAAATTCAGGGGCTTGCTTAGTGTAGAATCAGGACAGAAGGCCCCTTGAAAACGGGAACTGCACAGCCCTGCTAATGAGTCTTAGTCTATTTCAGCACAGGAACAAGAAACACTATTTCATGTAGACTGGAAAGGCATATTATAAAATAAAATTGAACTATATGTTCTAATATTGTTGTTGGAAAAATGTCCTAAATCATGTGCCGTTTGGGAGCATCCCAAGATCTGGGGACACGCAAATGAGCTAACACCTGAAAATACTGCCTACCAACTAAACAGAAAAGGTGATGCTTTGTTACAAAATATCTTCAACTTCACCTATGATTGTTATTTTGATCATAAAACTTGTAGAGCTGACATTCAGCCTACAGGTAAAGCATCACATAAAAAGCAGCACCATATTAGGTGAAAGAAACATCTGACTTCATTTTTAGGAATATTTTACTGTCTTTGCACAAATAAGTCCAATGAATATAATTTTACTGTTACAACAACAACTCAGTAACAGTTTTCCTGCTATACTTTAAGACCAGGATCTATAGCCATAAGTAATAATTCTATTTTTAAAAAAGTAAATTGAAACTCCTAAGTCCTTTAGTCTTGATTTCTAAAAATATAACCCCCTTGTCATAGCAACCATTAAATCTTATCTGAAAATTTGCTTTATAAATATAGCTATACACATCATCGACATCAACAGTGCAAAACTAAAATACTTGCACTGAGACACTATCTGTAAAGTATTTTGGTACCTAACAAAATGATTGACAATTTGAAATCATTATGGCAGCAAGCTTTTTTGAAGAATAACTAAAATAATCTCAGTTTAGATTGACTGATCACGAAGTGAGCACAACCATCTATTTGTAACACAGTGCCCACGTATGTGGTTATTATAAACGTAAGAAATTAGAAATGACCCTTCAAGAATCATTCTGGCCATAAAGTACTTGAAAAGGGTGTTTGCAGTAGGAACATAACTGTCCCAAACTGCCCATCTGAGACACTGGAGGGTATACATTGACCCTGGAGTGCTATGGTTAGTGTGTGCTATTACTTCAGCATAGTTTTTCAGAAGTCAACCGTCAACAAATGACACTATGAAAACTTTTTTTTGATGGTGTAATAAGATGTGCACTGGTAATATTTTACATAGAAGAAATAGGGTCAGAGCCATGAAAACAGTGGTATCTACCACATTAGACCATTGTAGCCAGGGCAGACTGAGCAATAAAAGCAGTCTTGATGAATAGAAGTAATCTGTCCTAAATCAAATAATCACTGTTACATTGCATTATTAATGCAATTAGCATCTGTTCTCACTTACAGCATGTTAATGTAGGTTTAAAATTAGAGAATAATTGTTCGTATTATGGATTTCTATATTTGTAAGTCAAAGCTGTTCTAGAGTAATGACACATGCGGAAATACAAATCACATTAATTTGCATTCATCTCCAAATGATAAGGGTTGGGTTTTTTTTAAAAAATGGAAAAAATTATTGTGTTCTTTACTTCAAGTGATCAGCTAACAACTTAAGCATTGCCTTTTATGGTTTGGCTCTGATGGTTAACCACTGAAAGTTACATTCACAAATATAGTTGTAGCATTATCTCTGTCTAAGATAACTTCAAGGCTTGCCCATGCTTCATGTACACTTTTGAAGTTTTACTGCCCATGGCTTTGGGAAATTCTTTAGCTAGCCAGTTTAACCTCAAAGTCTCAAATCCTAAGAGAGTACTCATGGACTGGGACAGTTCCTACTGCTTGTGGAGTTGATATATACAATATACTACTGGGTATATATATGGGTATACCCTTTATTTTTACTTCTATTCAAGCTGATCTGAAATATTTGGAGTGATATTGCATTTGGGGAGCAGCCTTTCCTGTGCAGTATCTATGCAACTTCTATTTGTGCTTCACCAACAACTCGGTGAAGGCTTGGAGTGTGACATATCTAAATTTGTCCTTGCAGGTTTGGATTAGAGCAAGCTTTGCTTTATTTTGGCCAGGAACCTTGCTGCTTCACAGTGTGCTGAGGTTAAATCACATGAACGATAACAGTACTTTAAAGCTGTAGCCAGAGGGTGTTCTGTAAACTTCCAACAGTTCTGTTAAAATTAGGAATCTCCAGGATACACAGCCCTGGTGCAAGTGCCGAGCACAAATGGTGAGGACACACTTATAGGAGAGGATAATGTTTTGGAGACAGTGGGTGGATCCAAATGCACTTGTTAGGGGTCAGATTTTACAGCTTTTCTCAATTTATAAACAAGAAAAAGGTGAAGCACAAGTTTTGAGAGCCTGTCTAGCATAACTGTCAGCTAAATACAGTCCACCCCAATTCTCAAACATCTGCTCCTAACCAGCTATGAACACCAACATGCCCCCTTATGTTAGGGCCTCTACTAGTATATTTAACAAGTCTGCTGAAGAAAGGGCCTCGAAAGGACTGGATAAGATTCACACTTAAATTCTGAGGAAAATATAGTCTGTCAATTCCAAAGCCTACCACCACTAGCTGTCAATATTCAAGTTCACATGTTCACTTTCAGCATCTATGGCAATTTTTAAATCTTTCCCCAAAAGACTATGCTATTACATGACTTAGTCATAATGTTACAAAATGTTATTGTGAATTCAAAAATCAAGGGAGATGGAAGATCATAATTTCAAATGCAAAGCATTTGATGGGCTCCCTTGTCCTTTCTATAGCTCTTCCATGAGAACAAGTACTTATCTTAATCTCTGATCTTCTTTCTTCTAATTATGTCCTTGCGTATACTTCTTTCTATGAACACACCCTTCAACCCTACCCCCCCCCCCCTCCTTATTTGACTGCTCTTGCTTAACAGAATGCTGCATATTTGATATGGAAGTGTTTGGATTGACCAGAAGTTTGCCAGCTTTGTGGTTACCAGTCAGATACTTCATCTCTGGAAGAGAATGAAAAATGTGGGAGAGACATTGCTCTCTGGACTATTTACATGACTTTCAGTTCACCTGGCAATTTCTCTAAAAAGATGCTTTCTTGAATGAAAAAATACCTAGATGAGAGTGTGCTGAAATTATTCTTCCCATTAAACGCAACTTACTAGAATATATTTTTGTGAGCAGCTCTGACTATAATTTGATGGAGCCCGAAATTGAATTCCTTTAGTCTGTTGAAAATCCACCCCAACCTTTTTGAATCTAACTAGGTGTTTGTTTTTTCAGTTCCTCTGGACTTATGGATTCTCACTTGTATTTAGGAAAGCACTTGCAATGTTTTATATGGAATTTATTAAACCTCTGTGCTAGAGATATACAACAGTAAAAAAATAACTCACAAAGGAAACTTAGACTCACTTTATGTCTTTCTCACTCAGCCTTAACCAGAAATTTCTATTAAAATAACCTGCAACCTCAAGTGTTTAGGAAAACTTTACTACTCCAAACACAATCCTTGAACTACAGCCAATATGCTACTTCTAGTACTTTCATTAGAGGAGCACTTTTACCACTTTTGGGATATGACTCACTGAGGTGATAATCATTCACCTCAGGCAGCTTTTTATTCTGGAAAGTATTTCAAACATCAAAGTTAATGCCCTGGAGAAGAAAATTTACTGCAAGTTGGGGGTCATTGCCCTGCAGCAGGCATATGCCCTGGGTTACAGAGACACCAGACTTACTCAGCAAGCCACAGCCTTGTTCTGGGGCTGTGGTGCAGGTGGATTCAGAGACCCGTGATTAAAGTCCTGCAGCTTCTGGGGCAGGTTTCTAACCAGCAGGAAGCTTACTGGATGAGAGAGACAGAGGACACTGGGAAGAGGTACCTAGGTGCAGTTACTCTACTGCCCTTATGCTTGGGAAACCAAGTAAGAGTCATCTTAAATATCATGAAGAGTTCAGTCTTACAGTAAAGATGTGAAATGGTGTCTGTCTTTTAGATTCCTGATAATGGAAGCCGAAGTATTTTCTCTGAGCACTGGAGGGCACTGCAGCACTGAGGAAGAAACATGCTTCAAAAACGACATTCCAGAAAATAATGAAGGCTTGCAGATACGAGGAGGCACTGGGGGGATCAGACGACAGCAAAGCACCAATCTTTCATTACTGATCTGGCACACTCAGTCCCGCTTCAGCTAGAAGCGTTACAGCTTTATATATAGTCCTGCAAAGGTCCAGGTGAACCTCTACATAGCGAGGCTCTGTAGCTTCAGATACGTGCTTTTCAAGTACACTCATATGCCTTGAGTACTTGAATTGACATTTTAATGCATTACAGCATGTTTGAGATTTTAGTGAACAAAATATATAGCCAATTCTGCCCACCCAAAACATAAAGCTAGGTATTCAGGGGAAGGAGTCTCTGTTTTGCAGTTTCAGTGTGTTATTCAGTCTGTGCACAATATAAATCTCAATTAGATCATTAGCTCTTTAGCTAATAATGTTTTCCTAAAAACCTGCAGCAAGTGCCACACGACTTTTCCCTTCCTTCTCCAGCCACATCTTGTAGCTATTTATGAGATAAAAGGGAAAGAGAAAATCTCTTTAGAGGTGATGGGCCTTCCCTGCTTGAGAAACCAGCAGAGAAACAGAAGGAAAAAAAAACAAAAAAAGCTTCTCCATATTGAAAATGGGAACAGAAATGATTAAGGGGATATTTAAGGTCATTTTAATAGAAATTCTTCCTGTGAATTTCAAAAGCAAAGCAGAGACACAGTGAGTAGGTGTGATGGCATTCCTGCCTTTACAGTCAGAACATGTATCGAAAAATATAGCTCCTTACTCCTCTTGCTTTTCCTCCCACTTGCAGCATTTACACTCCTTTTCAACTCCAGTTGTCAATTACTTTCCGCTCAGACATTTTAATATATCATTATGCTGTCACTTTCCATGTTATTGCTCTGCAAATCTTGTTACATCTTATTCCTCTCTCATTACAGTCCTGTCCTTTCATCTTCCATTTTGTTAGGAAGTCTCCCTGATCCTTTTTTTCTTGCCAGTCTCCTACTCTGTTTCTCACCTTCCATTCTGAATCCCCAAGACACTTTTGGTTTCATCTATGTGCACCTTCCCTTACACAGACAATTTTCCCTTTACTATTAGATTTTCCCAAAGTCAGGCAGAACCTTATTCCTGTTTGTTTAGGAGATGCCTGCCTGCAGCCATCCCCTGGTAACTCTGCTGAAGTCTCACCAGTTAATAAGGAAGGGAAGGCAAGAGAAGTGATCATTGAGAGAGGAGCAAGACTGTGGTGCAAAACAGGTTTCAAAGCTAAAGGGAGAAGCAGGTAGATATATTTCCTAGGGATTCTGTGAAATTGCTCTGAAATTCCAATATTATCCGAAGTAGCAAGATCAGTTTTTACCTGCCAGGTTGCAGCAACTGCAAGGCATGCACATCACCAATTCTTAGGTCTCTGTCTCAGGGTGGCAAGCAGTGTTGTTACTGATCAGAAAGCTTTTTGCCACCTTGTGAGAAAAAAGGATTGTAAATACAATTACTTGCAGCAGATAGTGTCAGCTCCCAGAGCTTGGAATGAGGTATCAGGGAATAAATGCATTTGTCTTATAAGCCTATGATCTTCAGTTCTATCCATGCTGGGAAGTGTACCAAGTTAAGAAAGCAGAGTTAGATGCCTTTTAAGCTTGTAGCAAAACCAAACCAAGTTCTTGCTGTGGCTGTAAATCACATTCTGTGCCAGGTTTCAGCAGTATGAGCTAGTTAGGCAGAACTGAACATGAAAAGTGATATTTTTATTCAGTATATCAATGCAAATTAAAATTTTGTATTTTAAGCTGCATGAAGTTATCAGTAAAGCTTGCAAAAATACCAGAATGAAATATCTATTTGAACCTCATACTGACAGGGTTGATTTTCCCTGATTCTTGTACTTGGTTACTTCTTTCTTAATAGAATTAAGTATCTTCGCAGCCAATAAAAACATTGTACTCAAGCTTATACAATCTAAAACCAACCAAATTTCTTACTGTCTATCTACTAATGCTTGTGCTAATCAGTGATGGGAGGTGAGAGGTGAGAAGAGAGAAAAAGCCACAGCTATTTTTGTGCTTGGCATCACCAACTGTCTTGAAATAACGTTATGCTGGAATCAGTCTTTCATTGCCCAGTCAAACTTGTTTAAGTTAAAAAGGTCAATTAAAAAATGCAGAACAAAGATTTACTTGTTCTAAAGTGAAGAGATGCAGTAGCTGGAAAATGCAAAGTTCTACTCACACACAATACAGTTTTTTACAAGTCTGTACAGCATGCTACAAATCAAAGAATCATTTCTGACTTCAATATCAAACTAAGCAGCTTTTCATGCTCTAGCTTGTATAACTGTATGGGACTAAAGCAGACCTATGCCACCCTTCTTCATACTAGGGTGAATAACCTAATACAGCAGGGCATAGAAAGAACAGGTGATGCATCCTCTAGAACAGCACTACTCCTCGCATGTAAGCATGACAGGGTAGGGGAGAAGGCTATGCCTTGGTTACATCCCTCAAATATGTTGCAGTAAATACAGTTTGACAGTGCAAATTTCCCCTTTAAAGTGAGACAGTTCTAAGGATTATAAATGCTGCTAGGTACTATATAGGTGTTTGCTCATTTTTTGTGACACGAGCTGATTTCATGCCTAGAAGAATATCATGTGGATGATCCATCTCTGGAAATGTTCAAGGTCAGACTGGATGAGGCTTTGAGCAACATAGTCTACGGGAAGGGTAAAACTAGATGACCTTTAAGATGCCTTCCAACCCAACCCAAACCACTGCACCGTAAGGCAGCTCTCCCAGTCAGATAGCTAAGGTAGTTCCAAACTGTGTGGTTGTCTGTGCTGGTGAACAGAAATGCTCAGATATGGTGTTTCCTTTCTCCATAGTCTCCTTGAGGGGTCAGATTAATCAATCAACCAACTCAATCTGATGATTGCACCTGTTTCTGGAACTGGTTTATTTGCTACTGAGCTGGGCACTTCACTTTTTGGGTACACATTGTCTTCTAAAGACCTGAAAAAAGTTTCCAGTTCAAAATGATGCCAATGTACATGAAATATTTTAAATTGTCTCCAACTTATAGTGTTAATGCTGCAGATAGCATAACAAGCTGATTTGATTATGCCCAGCATTATTCAGCAAGGGAAGTGCATTCACTCAATGTTGCTAGGCTACAAGCCTTATTTACAGATAGTTAGAAGCTTCCAGGGCAGAGACAGCTGAAAAGCTCCAAGAGCAGATGTAAGAACTGGAAATAATAAATGGCATTAAAGATCCATTAGAATTCATTTTAGTTTGTGTTGTACCATGGGATCCTAGTGAAAGAACAGGCGAGCAGCAAACACCTCAGTATTTAACTAACCCAACACACTAAAGGCACTAGAGTTCAAGAAAATAGAGAGAGCAAAAGGGCAAGAAACCACCAGCACTGCACAGTAGTTAAGTCAGTTGTCAAATTTAACATAGGGGTTTGATTTTTGGAAGTCAGAAGCTGAAAAATAAACCACTAAGGATGCGTATAAGAACAGGAAGATTCACCTACAGAGGAGTCTATTAACACAGAATAATAGATGCTTAGTTGGGCCACTCTAATGAAATCAAGTCTTCTTATTTGCATTTTGTTCTCACTATTTCAGCTGGACACACACCTACATTGGGCCACCCCTTGTTTAGCAATGTGGCTACCCAGGAAGAGAAGTCCTTTCTCCAACAAGCTTCACACACCTTAATTTAACAATTACAAAGCACTCCTACCTGCAACACCTCATACTTTATCCCCAGGATCCTTCACCAGCTTTGTCTCTGCTTTCTCTCGGACAATGAGCTATGATCTAAGGGCTCTCACACAGCACTGTCCCACAGGTCTGGACATGGCAGGCAGAGACAGGGGTTGCAACATGGTCCACCAACAACCTCAGCAGAGAAGATGGACCTTGGGTCCAGCCAGTAGCAGCAGAAGACAGGCTAGGAACTGAACTGTAACACAAGCCCAAGGTCCAGCCAGGAGACAAGCTATTGGCAGCGCTGGTCTACAGTGCAGCTAGGAGGCATAGCTGGAGACAAGCACACCTGCCTCACAGTCCAGTGAAAAAATAGACAAGGCTCAGGACTGAACTTAAATGGTGCTCTGGGCCTATGGGCAGAGGGTGCATAGGTGGAGGTCCTAGGTGAGGTGCTTCAAAGCAATTAAGGCCTCTTGGTGCTCTCTGGGCCATGACACTCTTTATCCATTTTATGGATTTTCCAACAAATAAAGCGACAATGCGTGCACTCAAGCCTGGGTCTGAGTGACTGTATGCTGGGGGTATCATCTAAGTGCACAGGTTCCTCATGCTCCTAGGTTAAGCATAAAAATATGTTTTATACTAATGAAAGAGTTTACCTAGACATAAAACAGTCTGATTTATGGAATACAGACACATCAAATACAGGGCAAAAATAGATTTTGCCCCAAGATAGTTCAAGTCGTGTCCTGTGAGGAAACAGGTACCTGCATCTCCAAAATAAATCACTTCCACATCTTCAGCTTCAGATCTAATGGGTTTAGAAATATGTTTGTCTTGAAGTTGTTACTGAAAGATATGTCAGTATACATATATTTGCACACCAGCAGCCTTAATGAGAAAATCATACAGATACAGAAGAATGGCTTGTCCCAGCTGAAGGAATAGGGGAGGAAATTTTAAATGGCTGAAATGCTAGATCAGGATGCTAACCATAGCTGTACTGTAAGCCTGATGACTAAAACTTGCTGAACATTGTGAATCATATTAGGCTGTACATCTCTTACCCTGACTGGCTGGGCCCATTCATGTCAGTGTGATACAATGCTGGAAAGGCAAGAGGATCTCAGCTGAGAAAAAGAGCACATTAAAAAACAAAGAGGGAAACAAGTAAAATGTGTTTACAGCCTGCTCTGTTGGTTTGCAGCTGGCATGCAATAACACCCATCACTTGAATGTTTAAAGCTCTATTACTCAAGCAGAGGAGTGGCAGTAGCTGCAGGCACAGAAGCAAATTTTACTCCATTAACCGTCAAATACCACCTCGAGGAACTTCTCATCTTCTCTGGAGTTCCTTTGTTTTATAGTAGTGTGACAGAGGAGAGAGCTTGACTCATCTAATTCAGACACAGCAGGTGAGAGAGGAAGAGGCAGAGTGTAGGTGGCATCATATGCAGGGAGCCCATTAGTACCTTCTTGCTTGCAAGGAAGGAGCTATGGGGCTGTGCATCTTTGACAGGCTCTCACAAACACATCAGTGAACAGGACACCCAGCAGTTTCTGAACTGTGGCTTTCCATTGCCTATACCCAGCAGCCTTCCCCCTCTTGTGTGCTGGCTCTTGAGATGCACAGCCTCTCACAGATCGTGGTGCTCAGGTAACTGCTGGCACCCTGCTTTTCTGCCAGGGAAGGGGCCAGCAGTGTGTCTGCTCATGTATGTCACCATGTCACCCTCCAGCAGCAGCAGGCACAGTGGTCACCAGGTGTATGGGCATTGACACCTGAGCCAGCTAGGAGATGGAGGGAAAGACTGCTCTTCCACCACAGGGTCTTCACCCTGCAATAAAACCATGTTCCCTATCACTGTAGCTTAGTCAGTTCCTGTGAAGGTGAGTTTGCCCTGCACAAGGAGTCTTATTCTATGGGGCCTCATCCTTTCTGTGCACAGCAATGGAAAACAGGTGCCTAGTCAGGGTTATAGATGTTCTGAGGTGCCGCAGAAGTGACCTGAGGAGCACTGAAATGTACAGGGTCCTTACAGACTTACACTGACTAAAGATTATTCTGCTTTAAAAGTGCCACTAACCACTTCAGGCACCTTTAATGTCTGAACTGCAGAGTTTGGATTAGTGACTTTCAGAGATGATTTACAGCTTATCTGTGTTAATACAGACCTTAATTTCTCTGGTTGTTTTTACCGTGGTGAGCTAATAGCACCCCCTGGCAATAACATGGATGTTTCTATTAGATATGCATTCTCCTTATGAAAGTCTAATGCTTGATATCAAGTGCTTGGGGGGAAAAACCCGGCTTTTTCTGGAAAACTATATGAAAGTTTTGCTGTATTGCATTTATTATGGCATTAAAATTTAGTCTGTGCTGAAAAATACGGGAAAGAAATTAGTGTATCAACCACCACGTTTTCTATATGTAAGGGTTGAACATCCCCAGAGAATTTCAAGTTCCATGATGAAATTTTTTCCCCTTTTTTTACTCTCTAAAAAACAATCCTGCCTTTTTTTCCTTGCTCAACTATGATAGAAACATTTAGCAAAAGTGGAGGATTCTTAGGTTTATTTAAAAGAATTAAGTTGTAAATTTATCTATCAATTTCAGCCAGATTTGTATGATTGTAAATTTACTACTTCCTAGGCCATTTATTACAGAAAATATAAAAATTTTACATAATAAATTCAGTTATTTAAATTTAGTTTCTTATTTTTTTCAAAAGTAACTTTTCTCTTTCTTTAAGATAAATCTCATTTTCTTAAGTGAAAAATAGAAAAAAAAAAAAACACTCTCTTGTTACCATAAGGTAAATTTTTATTGGATGTAGTTGAATTTCTAGGAGGGAGGTGGTTTTCTTGATTAGGAGAGTCAATTAATTAGTTTAATCATGTTTTGAAAACCCAAAACAATTAATGGATTTTAATATTGATGGAGGGAAACATCTAGTCTGACCTTGATCCATCACTGCAATAAAGAAGAAAAATGACTAGAATTGTCAGTGGATGTGAGCTGGGAACTACCTGAAGCCTTGAAATACTTAGGTGATGTACACATCTTAACCTATTACCCCAACAGTCTCAGGCCCCTACCTCTGGACAATCCACATTCTCGTTACATTCACCGGTCATCTGAAACTGATTCCTGCAATACACCCAATTTTGGGACTGAAAAAATCAACATATTGTTGTGAAAAATAATGAGAACTTACAGCACTACAACCAACATGCAAGTATTTCCTAGCTGTCTTTTCAGTAATTAGGACCCAGTGTTTTGAACAAGACAACTTTGGCTGTTCCTTTTTGAAGAAAAACTGGCATAAAGAGATAAGTCCTATTTGTAGTAGGTGTTCAATGAGGTTTGAAATAATTTCAGACTGTCAGCTCTCAGGTAGTTCTCATGTGCACTTATAATTTCTGAAGTTTCTGGTTTTGTCATTGTCTTCCCTGAATTTTCTTGTTTTTATTTTCTGAGGCCTAGCACAGATATAATCTTGGAGTGAGGGAACAAATAGAAGACCTGCAGAGATTCTAGAATCCAGGTAAGCTTCCCTAGATATTTTAGTGAAGGCTTTTATTCTTCTTTTGTGGACTTTTTGCTGCCTGCATTTGGAATAATTTTCCAGGAAAGAGATTCCCTTTTCCTACTCACTCCTTTTTCTTCTAATATTTTTTTTCCTTTGTGCTATTTTGGAAAAGTAATAAGATGCAAGTAGGTTACTCTTATCTGAAGTGGCTTTATAAGTAGGACAAAGTCTGAATCTCTAAGCACAAACTTGCACAAAAGTATAGAACCGTTTTTTCTTTCTTTTTTCTTTTTTGCAAAGTTTTACTGGTATTGGTATTATATAACACAAAATACAAGACTAAAATTAAACAAACCTCCAAATAAAGGTAGCACTAATTCTTTTATACCTCACCTGATTTTAAAAGAAGCAATTGTGAAGACTGATTATTTCTTTTTTTTCAGATGTTTCTTCTGAACCCTTTGGTTTTGCAATGCACTTGGAAATATCATTGGAACAGACTTGATTATTATGACAGCAGAAGTGTCTTATTAAAACCTGACTGTCTTATGGCATCATTTCTACTCTGCTTCTGTTCAGAAACAGCAGAAGCACAGATCAGATGCACAGCCATAGAGGTACACAGGAGTAGGGAGAGAAAATTTTACTTCCAGAGAAAGTTTGGGCTGTAATTTCTAGATGCAGTCAACCTTGCCAGATTGGGTGCCCTGCCCATTTTCCCTAGACAGCTTTTCCTGCTCAGTCTGATGTCTCACTAGAGATATCAAGCCCTTCTGTAAGAGAGAAACCCTCTTATTTTCCTTATGCTTTGTTGTAGCTCTAGGCTACAACAGAGTAGAGCTCTCGACTCTAGCTTGTCCCATTTTTTTCCACAACCTTGTGCTAGTGATTCACAACATCTTTGCTGTCAAAAAGCCACAGTTTAGTGGGAAAGCATGTGACGCAATGGGGTTGAAAGGAGAAGAGGTGGTTTAAACAGAGCACTATGACAGATCTCCATCTGTGCAGTTCAGCTGTCACATGTGGCCCCCTGGATGGGAATTTAAAGTGTGCTAATAGGCTGCAATATTTCCAAGGTGTATAAACACCAAAAGTTTCTCTTGCTGTATGACTTGCAAAACATTGTAACAGTCTTAAAAATTTCACAAAATGACAAACAAGTAAAAGTTTATGTAAATTGTGGGGGGGGAAAGTATTGAAAAGAAATGGATTGATTCTTAAAGGAAAAAAAAGTAGGTGCTAAATTTATCGTCCACTGAAGTGGCAGATGACTGGGAAAAATAGGAAATCAAATCAGATAGTCTTTTCTTGTTAAGTGTAATCTAGAATGTCACTTGATTGTCTTATTTTTCTCTTTTGCAATCTTGTCCTCAGGAACCTTGTACTTTGCTAAAGGAAGGCACACTTAAGCCTGTCAGGTTTCAGATGAAGCCAAATGAAAATGGATCTACTAGAGGTATGTGCTACCTCAGGGCTTCAAAGTCAAGTAAAAGTTCTGTGTTTGTATATTTCTGGGTCCTGAGATGTTCTTAGAGAACTCTGAGAACTGCTATACATACCCTGCCTAGCCCAAAGGACTATGACAAATTTTGTACCACTGGATATTAGGTCACTGTAAACTTTCCCTGGTGGGCATGAAACAGAACATTTTTACTGTAGGAACAGAGTGAAAGAAAATTGCTTTAAAACCACTTAAAAAAGTGGTTTTAAAAGCAAGTTATACATTTCTCCAGCTAACCAAAAGCAGTTTATATATGGCTAGTGGTTTAGGCAGAGAAAGCTTGCATATATCCACAGCATATGTCAATGGAGCTAGTGAACTCTCTCATAGCTTCTGCCAGGCATCAAAACTGAAAGTCTAATCTCTGAAGTGAGCTGAAAGGTCATATTTGCCCATGCTCCTACATGAGGTTTTCATGAGGACTGCCAAAACAAATAAGGGTCACTAGAATGTGATGCACACTCTTTAGCTTTTGAGGTACAATGATTCATTAAAACTTCAGAGAGAAAAGTTCTCATTGTTTCAAAAGATACCAAAACATTGCTTTATTTGTTTAACTTTCAAGAGACAGATTATATTGTTTGATATTTGCTCAACCACCAGAACACTACTCAGAGTTGCTTGAGGAACTGCATTTATAGTTCATTCTTAGAAGGAAACTGCAGCTGATTTAAGAAGATCAGTGTCTGAATCCGAGATATAAAGTTCCTCCTAATGAGGCACATGATCTACCTTGTATATGCATCACCAACAATACAGCTGCAGGCAGAATGGGCTTCAAAAGGCAATAGGAAATGGCTTATGTTTTTATAGTGAAATTTTTGACAGCTATTAAGGCAGCTAAACTGCATTTTTAGAAGAGATCACATTTTATTTAGATTTTATTTAGCTCTTTTCTTATGCAAGTAAACAAGTATTGTATTGCCAGAGTTGCTTAAACGTTCCTTTTATGATAGAATAACTTATGAAAATCTATGAGCCAGGCAAGATCTTGCAAAGGCTTGCAACAGTTCTTAGCGCTTATATCTCATGCTTACTAACAAGGGGTGACTGATGTATTTTTCAGCACTGTTGAAACTTGGACAAAAATATGTTTTCATGCCCTGCTACTGAAAAGCGCTGTAATGGCACAATGTACCTGTAATGGCACAGTCATCACAAGGGTCATCACGGTCATCACATATACATACCCATGCTGTATAACTGTGGACAAGGAAATTGCTTATCTAAAGCAATGGATTTTTGCCTCAGCCTGTTCCAGAAAAAATATGAAAAAATAAAATAAATCCCTACATTCATTAAATTCATTCTGATACCAAAAGTGATATTTATAGGTGAACAACTAAATATTATATAAATCTCTGTACACTGGTAATGGGAATGTTACCCAGTTACGCTAATCAGAAGTTGGATAGGCTGCAAGTTGTATAGTATAACACAAAGTGCAGATCCAAAATTTTGGGCAGCCTGACAATACTACTTTGCACTCTTCATGTTTCATAAATTATTGAATCATGCAGCAGTAACTTACTGGGCTAAATTTGTTATGCATGGTTAAAATGTCTTCCTTCTCTAGTCCAAGAAAGTGGAGTAACATTCTAATAATTGCATAAGCTTTAAAATAGATTAGTCATTTAAAAACAATTACTATTAATGGGGTGCTACTCCATGAATAGTAATCAGCTCCTTTATTTTTTTCTTCAGAAAACTACATTATAAGGAAGTGAAAGTTGTAAATAGGTAAAAATTCTTTCTGACAGAAAGAAAAGAGACCTGAAAAACTCCTACTACATTTCTGACTGTATTTATATATATTCAGAGAAAAATAGAGAAAAGTGCACTGAAAGTGAATTCTTTGTATCATAATGTAAACAGCAAAGAATAAAATTAGAGTAAGCAATAAACCAGCAGAAAAATTACAGTGAGCCCTGTGGATTCTTTCTGCAGAAAGACAGCCACAGATAATCCTTCTTGCTGATCCTAATCTTCGCCTCTCTCTCTCTCCCTATCTTTTCACACTGAACTCTGGAAATCAGGAACCTCTCCCACAGTAAGGGAGAGCTACTCTCTTAGATTAGACGCAGCCCTGAAGGAACACAGCTAACATCCAGTGCACAGCAACAAACATCTCCAGCCTGCAGCACAGAAGGGAATTGTCACTAGCTGCCAGAAAAACATCATGTTTTGTTTTTCAGCAGCATGACCTGGTTGCAATTGTGAAATCGGACCAATACGAAGAAATACAGAGTTTATTTCTTCTCTAATTGAGCAAAGTGTGCAAAATAGACTTGACAGTAGGGTATGTCAAGAAATATAGTATTACTTTATTTTGTATCCTTTCATGCCATATTTTTGATCATCAATCAGCACTGCTTCTAGGATCTTTCTCCCAACCAACTTTTCTGTATTTTGTCTTTAACTGTCATTAACCCACTAAAGCTTTAGAAGCTTTTACAAAAGATACTTGTGCAAATTGCTGGTGCCTGTGCCAGCATGGAAGTCCTGTGCTGTAGTGGGTTGCCTGCCTGAATCACGCAGGATGATGCACAATTGCCCAAATGTTCTTCACCTCTCTTTAGAGAAGTAAGGCTTTATCAAAAGTAAAAGTGGGTTGTCAGTGGTGGATAAGCTGTGCTCTGAGCTGGCTTGGTGTTATTCTGAGTCAAGCTACGTTCATGAAGCACTGTGTTCTCTTACACCTCATCTGTCATTTAAAATCTTTGGCGAATTGAAAAATGATAGTATAAATAAAATTCTTGAGTCTGGTTTCAGTGAAGTACAATGACCTATGAACTATACATCAAATGAGATAGATAATTGCTTTTTTCTGGCCTTAGAAGTTATGAAACTATGGAGCAAATAGCATATGCAGTCTGACATTGCTGTGTGCATCAGGATGGCTTCTGGAGCTGTGTTTCCCCATGTGGCACCCTGCATACTTCAGTCACTAAAATCAGTTACCTCAAATTTAACTTTTATTAAAAATTCAGTATACATATTTTTGAGCCTGACACTTAGTGACACTTGTCTGTCATACAGATAATGCAAGAAGAAGGCTTGCATCATTCTGCTTGAAATGCAGCCACTACATGGAGTCATGTTTAAAACTTTTGATTAATTTTCTTCTTTTCTTCGTTTTAAATAATCTCAGTTTCAAGACTTATAGCTAAAAGGATCACCATGAGCCAAGTGTCTCAAATGTAATACCACTCTGGAAACTATGTTTGCAACTGCTCACAAATAGATGCTTGCAGAAGTTCACAGTTTCCGAAGGCTTAAAATAGGTTGGGAATATTGACCAGTTCCATATGTTCTTCCCATACCAACCTGTAGGCTTGTACAAAGAATTTTTTTTCCAACTAGAAGAAATCTACTTTCGGGGCCTGGTAGATTCACCAGATTTTTCAAAAACTGCCTGAATTTCTGTTCCAGTTTGACTGAAATTGGAAACTATTTGCATTATTTCATGTGTTCAGTAACCATTTCAGTGATGACTTTTTCTGTCACTGTAATTGGCTTCGGCTAAATACATTTTGATCGGAAGGTTGATCTAACAATTTAAAGCCATTCACACTTTGACCTGGCACATATAATGCTCCTCTGTTGGTGGGGCCTCCAGTTTAGTCATTAACAAAGGTTAACAAAGCAAATTGTTAAAATAAGGGCAAGGATGCTGTGCTGGTTTAAAAGATCTACTTGAGTCCAGTTAGATGATTTTTTTTTTTTCATTTGACATTTTGTATCTAATACTGCATTTTACTTTTGAATTTCCCTTCTAGTATAAGTACTGTCAATTAATGCTGAAACATTACCTGAGAAGCTTGCAGTCGAAGGGCTGTGCAATGTTTAAACACCGCATAAATATTCCTGACATGGGACCCACTTCTCCCCAGCATGTCTTCCACTGAAGATGCTGAACAAGGCAAGCGCTGGCTGGCTGTGATGCTAATGTCAGAGGTGTATTGCTATGTATGCTAACAATTATAATTATACTTTTAAAGAATTGGGCCTGATACAACTTGGGATTTTTTTTCTTGTGCAGAAACTGCACAAGAAATATCAGTGTGATATTTTTCCAGTGTACAGAATTTATGGTTTTTATTCACCACAACTTTTAAAAGGATGATAATTGCTAAATGTCTTCTATTACTTCCTTCCTTTCCTCTTCTTAGCCTGCTTTGATTTAAAGACAGTCCCTGTGATCCTTTGGCTTAAAATCATGTAAAGTATCATAAATGGGTATTCTGAATCAAATGGGTTTATTTTCCTCAAGATCGTTAATGTATCTGCTGGCACATTCAAGGATTAGCTAACCCCATTAAAAGAACTGACATACTTTTATAACATTTTGGTTGAAAATACATTTACCCAGTGCAAAGATCAGGAGACATAGGAAGCTATGGAAAGTACTAAATTAATACATCCATCTGGTGTGTAATTCCTGTGTGACCATTATTTTACAAGCCAATCTTGGACATTTTGTCCTTTAATTTAAGCAAAGTCAGTCTGAATCAGGAACACCAGCTGATGGACCTGTATGAGTGCTTGTAAGGGCAGCATGACTGAAATTAAAACATTTCTGTGGATGTTTCTGTTCTTTTCATCTCATTTCACAAAACCAGAAGCTGTTTCCAGAGAAAAATAATTAAGACAGTATAATTCAGAACCTAATGTGACTGCACAAATACCGTATTTCAAACCTCCAGATATTCCATTCTTGCCATCAGATGTCTGCAGAGTCTTAATCAATTGTCATGTGTGGGAAGTGAGAAAAGAACAGCTAAAATACCAATGGCAATAAGACCCTAGCCCGTGGTTTTGTTTGTGAAAACAGCATAGTTGATCATAATCATGAGAATTTTGGTGAAAAATCGAAGGTAGAGAAAGTCCTGTATTGCTCTTTCCTGTGAAAAACTCTACAGCTGTCTTACTGATTCCTTACACTCTCTACTTCTGCCTCTCTACTCTATCTTATACACTCTACTTCTATCCTGCCTCTCTACTCTGCTCTCGTGTACAAGTACAACTACTACTTGGAGTATTGTGTGCAGTTCTGGTGTCCTTAACATAAGAAGGACATGGAGCTGTTGGAGCAAGTCCAGAGGAGGGCCACGAGGATGATCAGGGGACTGGAGCACCTCCCATA
>JANHGB010057277.1:0-18165 GCA_026283785.1 Coracopsis vasa
GCCCCATCCCTGGCAGTGTTCAAGGCCAGGTTGGACAGGGCTTAGAGCAACCTGCTCTAGTGGAAGGTGTCCCTGCCTGTCGCAGGGGGTTGGAACTGGATGAGCTTTAAGGTCCCTTCTAACACAAAATACCCTATGATGTAATATTCCCTGAAGAATCTACCAAATTTAGCAGGAACTGACTGGCAGTCTCTAAAGTTACTGGACAGAAGTAGGAAAAATTCAGTCAGTGTCCTCACAAGACTTTTCCTCATGGAAAGACGACAACTTCCCATCACATCCCTCATTGCTCAGAAACTACCATGAAACTTCACCGGCAATCAGAAATATCTGGAAGGAAATGAAACTCACCATATAGCAAGATGTAGGGAAGAAAAGCCAACAGCAAATATCCGAACATCACAAAATGGCATTTCATGAAGGAGTAACAGCTTGATTTTTGATGTGCCAGAGCACTCTCAAAGCCACAAAAGAACCATGCATGCCAAGCTAATAAATACTGAAAACAGGTTTATAACTTGTTATATCTTTTAGGTCTATTTTCAGGCACATTTAAGTGTTTAACATCAACTTTATTTGGATATTTGAACTCACTGCTACATATCTCAGCACTTTAGGACTCTGAGAAACAAGCATTACATATTGATTCTGTGATTATTTCTTAATAAACAATTATGTATCACAAAGCAGAAGTAATACGATATAAATACAGATTACCAAATATGTTAAAGTTCAGCAAAAAATTATATCCAGGAAAGTTTAGCTGCATTTCAAAAAGAACTGAGACAGATCTTTTCCTAGGTTAAAATGACAAAGCTTTCAGACTTATTGTGTAAGAACTCAAAGATATCAATCACAAACACCAGAAGAGATCCCTTTTTACTTCAGCAAGACTTCTTATTCAGGAGTCAGGCTCCTTTTACCTTCATCTGTTACTCCTAAGCATGCAACAGCACTAATTTAAATGGGAACATTATCAGCATAGTCACAAACCTTCAAGACTGGGGCTCCTCCATAAGGATGTGCAGGCATGAGTGGTAGGTTACCCCAGCTCAAGCAGGGGTGACAGTAGACCAAGCATGTCTTCCAAGCATATCTGAGCAAGATGATACAATCCAGGCTCTACAGAGCTGCCAACAGGCACATTCCACCTGCAGCCCAACAGTCATCACACAAATGAGAGGTAACAAGTCACACCTGACATTAAAGATTGATAAAGACCAGAGCATAACACACCTGTAGCATATGCCAAGTCCCAGGGCTGAACTTAAATGGTACTCCTGAGCAACGGGCAGAGGGTGCTTGGGTGGAGGTCCCAGGTGAGCCTAGTCAGGTTAATCAAGATCCATGAATACTCTTAGGGACCTTGAAAACACAACACTTAGCTCAGGTGCAAGGGGCTCAAATCAGTATACCCAAGAGGCAGCTTGCTTTATGGTGTATCAGATCGATAACCTTTACTAGAGGTCTGTCTTGGACAGATGTGTTTTCCATCATTATTCACTATCACTCCACAAAACCTTGCATATTGACTTCTTAAGATTCCAAATACCCACACACCTATGGATAAGAATTGTTAGCACAACTTCACTCCCAGCATCTGTAAATAAGCCTATGTAATGCAGCATTTTGCTATAACAATTCCAACACACAAGGACAATGTTATTTCATTCCATTTTCCAAACCTAGCTGCACAAAATCTCAGACACTTATTTTCAAATGAAAAACACAGTTAACTTGCAGAACATTTAATATGAAGAAAATCTATTTGGTTATTTATCACCCTGCTGAAGACACTGGCATTGCATTTGCATAAGATTTTTAGACATTTATTATACCTTTGCCACTTTTAAAGAAGAGAAAAAGTATACACTGTTCTCATGTAAATTGTTCCAATCTCCTGCTCTTTCATTACAGATATGTTTCCTGGTTTGTTCATATGGAGGAAAGCTATGATTGATTGGAGGGTGCTATCTTCATCCTCAGACCTTGGAATAATTAACCCTGAAACACACAATAAAGGCTTTCAAATGAATATGTTATAGCATAGGTCTGTATTTCTGAAAATGCTGTACCCATTACCCTACAGTTATCCTTGACATTTCATTAACAGCAGACACAAATGTATAAAGAGGGAGAATGAGCTTGCTGTAGACTTATTTTTATAAGAAGATCCCATTCTTTACATTTCAGTCCATTTTGATCATCATAGTTTAGTGTGTTTTGGCTTGTCTGCCTGAACAGCAGCAGAGAGCTGCAGGCTTGATACCTGCCTCTGAAGGGTAAGGCAGTGAACTAGCCACGTCTGGAAGTCACACAGCACTGAAGCAGCGTTCTCTGATGCCCTTAAGATTCACATATGTGCAATAGCATGCATATGCAATTCCCAGCTCACATCTGGCTTACAGCTGGCCATAAGCCATCTATCTGTGGGATGTATTACCCAGTAATAAGACTGTTCTGAGATCCAGGGGTCTAACATACTGGTCAATGGTTAACACCATAACTCCACAGATTAGGAGGCTGAGATTCAGCTATTACCCTGTGCTGCGTACGAAGGCACTGACAACATCAGGCAAGCAAGAGATCATAACCTTAAGTAGTAATACTGATGCTTTACAGAAAGCAGCTGGTGATATTATGCTCTGCAGGATAGCTAAAGCATTGTGAAAATGAGGAATTTGGTGGGTTTGGGCTTTATATATATATATTATTTTTTCTAAACTTTCAACCTATACTACGGTAACAGCAGGACTAATCACCGGATTAGGATGTTATTGCTTTGGAAAGCTCAGTGTATACATTTGCAATTCTGAACAGCTTGAAGTGGTCTAACTATGAAATTCACAGAGATACTGTCAGCTTTGGTGAAGGTTAAAATGTATAATAATGAGAAGCCTGCTTTTTCTGTCACTTCTGGGTGTTTCAGACTTGTTCCATGCATGCTGAAAGTGGACAGTCTACTTTATCCCTAAAACTGAAGCTATTTATTAATATTAATAGTTATTACAAGACTGTTTCTGGAATAAGGAACCCTGTTGTTAATGTTCTGAATCTCTCCATTTTTATCAAACTTACCAGAGAAATATAGCATTAGAAACCAGTCATACACCATTAGCTTCTTGGCTTCCTATGGAAATCCATAGGATTTCCTATGAAATACCTCATAGGTATTTCTCATAGGAGATTATTCTTATTATAGTGATGGGAATTTAACACATTACAATACCACATAAGTGAAATACTTGTTTATACTGCATAAGGGGTCTGTTGAGTGTAAGAGTTCCCCTTTGCATATTGTAAGTTTGCCTAGTGAGTTGTCTTGTCGGGAGCCTGAAATGAAGAAGAGAAGGAGTAGCTGAATAGGGAGCATGAAGGGACATCAGACATAAAAACAACCTGTAGCCAAACAGAGCACCATCCTTCTTTTTGCTTTTGCAACACATTTTCTAGAGCTTGGTAGGCTAAAATTCCTTATCTGTAACCATCCTACACCACCAATATGATTCCGATTCAGAGACCTCTTAGAAGGCCGTGAACACATTAAAGCAACTAACTGCAATTTGCAATTTTCTGTCCATTTTCATGAGTAAGTGAGGATAATGGGAAATGATAAGAGAGCCAGTTAGTAAGATTTGAAAATCATAGAACTAGCATTTATCCTGATTCCTTGTCTGAGGCTGTCAAGAAAAGAGCTTTTGCTGATCACAGAATGTTAGTTAGCTTAAGAGATATTACAGTTTGCTAATGTTCATTAACTCTAAAGGGTTAACTCTAATCAAAAAGTTAAATGACACTCATTATCATAAAATCATACTCATAGAATGGTTAGGGTTAGAAAGGACCTTAAGATCATCAGGCTCATGCTTACCTTCAAAGGTTCCTATAACACTGCATTTTGTTCTGCTTTATATATTGCATGGTTACTCAACATTTAAGTCTCTTCAGATTTAAGGGCTAAAGGAATTTTCTTCACACTTCATGCTGAAAGAACAGTCATTATCAAGGTGTTTTATACTTCTAATGTTTACTACAACACATCATGGCTTCTTTAATACATTTGGTATTAACACATCCCAAGTCACTTTCCACCTTTCAAGTTGTTTGTGTTTGTATTGATTTTGCAAGTACTTTACCAATAATTTCTCATCTGAAGACCTCAGGAGGTACTAAAAAGTATTTTGAGAACACCACATCTAGCACAGATTAAGTCATGTATTCATGGTTTTGCTTTGAAGGGATTCTGTGCTGTTTTATGGAATGTAGGTAATGAAGATTAACAGCAAATTTGCATCAAACTAGCAAATCATGCTGGGAAGTACTGAAGTTGGTAACATTTGAGAACAAACTGAAAGATAAAGTCCTTTCCACAAAACCTCTGAGAACCATTTAAAAACCCAGACATTTTAACCTGCGTTAATCATAGAATCATAGAATAGTTAGGGTTGGAAAGGACCTTAAGATCCCCTAGTTCCAACCCCTCTGCCATGGGCAGGGATGCCTCACACTAAACCATGTCACTCAAGGCTCTCTCCAACCTGGCCTTGAACACCACAGTGAGATGTGAAATCTTGTTTTGTAAGGTTCGATACAGCTTTGGAGATACTGAGAACAATATAAAACAGCAACCATTGAATGGCATGTTTGATTGATCATCTGGAAAAATTAGGGGAATCCTTTTTGTGGACTGCAAACAAAGACGTTTCAGACCTCAGACAGCTTCAGAGGCACTAATCTCTGCAGGTGCGGGGATTATAAAAAACAGAATGAAAATGAGACATAGATAAAGTCAATGGAGAGAAAACTAGGCATGGTGACAAGGGAGGAGGATAATGACAAGAGGTTTTGCAAATTCAAAAGCTTGAAGGAGTCCTTTGCATAACACCTAGAGAAAAAGGCTGTCTCACATATATGAGATCCCTGCAGGATTTAGCCACCTAAAGTATATATCTCAGTGCTTGGTATGTGATACTTCTAGGATTGAAGATATTGGAGAGAGTGTAGACAGGATATCCAAAGACCCTCAAGGCAAACCAAACCCAGTCTAGAAGTACTATGGATAAATGGGTTTTTAAACCATGGAAGAGCCTTCAAGAGAAAAGGTCTGATCTAGTCTATTCCTTTAAAACATTTCAAAATCTGAATGTGTCTAAATTGCACTAATAAGCTCATGAAAGTGACTTCACAACTTTTAGAATTAAGCTGCCTTCTGAACTACAGGGCTTGGATAGACCAGGTCACGTACGTGTTATGTGTTATGTGCTACTCTTGTGATGCTCTGGTGCAGAGCTTCTCCTCAAATGCATGGTCATTGAACTCCTACCCCTCCAAGCCACCCCCAAAACCACAGAGTAATACTGCTTTGTTATTTTAGTACATTAGTGGAGGATGGAAGTGGAGAGGGACAATATTTATCTTTTTGAAAATATGAATTGAATGTATGAATTGAAATATGAGAAAATGCTTCAGGCACGGGTCTGATTGTATCCTAGCCATTTAATCTATCCCACTGCATCAAAAAACATCACGTGTGCTAGGAGAGTTTTGCTGTGCTGTCAGATGCCTCTGCCCTGCCACCCTGAGGACGCTGAATTGGCTGAAGGTGGTTCGTAGAGGCATCTCCACACAAAATATCCCTTTTACTACATAAAACCTTTGGTGAAAATCATCCCTCTTATTTCTACATCTCACTTTTTACTTGCTTGGAGACCTTGACCTCTGTTTATAAAGCAGAATATCAAAAATCCATCAATTGCATAAAGGGTTTATGTGGCCAGACCCAATGGCGTGACTCCTCACATTAATGCTTTACATTCATTTAACAAAAATCCTTCAGTCACTATGGTCTTTGCTCAAGGCAAAGCATTTTAGAATAAAATAATTAAGCTTGAAATTCATGCCAATGGAAACACATGAGAGCGGCTCTTTTATAACTTGGCTACAAGTAATTGGTGTCTTGTTCTTCTTTGCTGTTCTTTTCTTATTTACCTCTTAAAACACAATGCAGCATCATTAAATCTGCTCCATTGGTATCTGCTGTTTTAACAGCATGTTAAGCTGTATTTCCATGAACTAAATGTGAAGCTTTTAATTTTCTGTTCCTCACTGCAGTTATTAGTCTCAGAGGACTATCCCATGCCATCTTTTCCCACATAGTGTAGTAACTTGCCCTGCAAATGCTGGCATTTTTATTTATTATTTTATTGAAGATTTAAGCAAACTATTGCATTATAAAAGAAAGGCTAGAAGAGTTTGGCCTAGGTGCATGGAACTCAGGTTTTCTTTCGCAATAAGAACAATTTGCATTTTTCAGAGGGTTGTTCTTTGGTTTTTGTGGGTTTTTTCTTCTGTGGATTGTTTTGATCAGAGAACTATTTAAAAAAATCACGTTAGAAGTTGCTGAAAACTTTTCAGAAGAACAGTTTTCAGCTAAAAAACCTGCACAGCTCTGCTTGAATCAGAACAGTTTTATATCAACGTTTCTCTTGAATGACATTTTCAATCTTGAGTGTCATTGTTTGCAGCCTGTGCTGACACAGTAATATGGCTTATTTTAACTTCTTCAATACTTTTTGTTCTGAATTTTATATGAGATATTTATTATATATATATATATAAAATCTTAAATTGCAATGTCATGTAAAGCGTTTCCTTGACCACTCCATTTTCCCTTACAGAAATCCTGCACCTAGAAAAAGAAGAGTGAAACAGAAAAGAAGCAGTCACCCTGGCATCTAATACAGCAAAGCATTTCAATTATGAGCAATGTTGAAAGAGAGAGAGCAAACTAAGCTGAGACTGTCAGGGTCACATCCCCTGTCACAGCTCAAAGCTACAATAAGGTCATCTGTGATGTGAAGAAGTTTCATGGAAAAGGGACGCCTTTTAAAGGTCTATGAAAGAAACATTGACCGGTGCGAATGCTGTGATGGAGCAGTAAAATGTTCTTGATGATGAGTGAATTAATAGTGACATACAACATTAAAAAGAAGTCAGCATGATCTTCCATGGCAAGGTCATAAGATGGCTAGCTTGCTGCAACCCAGTCGAATCAATTACTACAGCCCACTTGAGAGGTCAGCTCCCTGCCCTTACCATGATCCAGGTCTAAACTGTAACACTACACGCAGGGGAATTGAGTGATCTGTGATCAGTGTGAGTGTTGTCTAACAAACAATTCTTTGAGCAAAGATGTCAGTGTAGCACCAGACAACACACCACGAGGGTCGGAGAGCACAAAATTAATGGGGAGGCACCAGAAATGATGAGCAGAATGGCTCTTGATCTTCTCCAGATCCCACATTGTACGTGTGTGTGATACGGTCATCAACCACAGTCCTTAAATATAAACTTGTCCTCATAAACTAAAACTTTAGCATTTCAACTGCATCTCATTTTTTACCACGTTTCAGCCATCCCTTCTGAGATATGGTCCCCAGACACCTTTGAATTATTAAAGCTAGAAAACAGGAGCCTTGCAATGCTGTATGTGTCATTCAATACCATTTACAACTTAGATACGAACTGAGCTTGCTTGGCATGCTTGCTGGCAGGCAAGATGCTATTTTCCTAGCCAGATCCTTGATCTTTTCAAAGGAAAAGAAAAACTCAAAGCTTGAGTTTTAGCTGAAGCTCATTTCTAAACCTTTTGCTACTAAAGCAATGTGCATGTTAAAGTACTGCAAATGCTCAGTAATACTGAAGTAATCTGGGAATTTCAGAAGCTGCTCCTGATTCATGCTGAATGAAAACTGTCAGTCATGCATGGCTTTTGTAACCAGGTTTAAAGCATAAAAAGCTGAGGCATACATGTGCAATTTGTGTGTCCACTGTGCCTGCCAGGATTTAGAAATGCCATGTAAAAAGCAGCTACTCTCTCCCCCAAGGATGTATATATTGCATTATTAATAACACAAATGCTTCCCTGCACTATTGTTTTATATCAGTACTTTTGCATAATTATCAGAGCTCTTTCACTGCCAGTTTTTTAAAGCTCAGCCATGCTGTGTATAAGCAAACAGAACATTGCAAATGCAGTCTTTAGGAATACAAATTGTGACCTGAGTGTGTATTTGCCGACACGCAATCAAAAATCTCTGTCTAGATGGGGTAGTATTGATACATAAAAGCTACCATGCAATGGAACAAGAAATTCCCAATCTACAGTTCTTTAATAAAAATATGCATTAAGGCATATTTTTAAGTGCAGTTTTAAAAATGCATTATTCATTCATGTATTAATGTATAAAAAGTAACATACAACTATCGTAAAGTGCATTTAAAGTATACACAGTGTATTTATTGGATAATGAAGCTATTCATAGCGTAACTAGGAAATACATCCTGGGATGATCTGTAAATCTGCATTGATTTTTCTCCCCTTCTTAACTACCTTCACCACCATTTACCTTAAGGTAAGGTTTGACTGTTAACAGTCAAAAAGGCATTTAAACTAGAAGAAACTTCTCTGAGTTGCTCAGTTTATACCTAAGCTTAGTATATTTAATGTTTTCTTTCTTTACTTAAGATGAGATGAACCTGAAGGACAAACTATAGCCTCATAATCCTGATTTCAGCTGATTATGCACCTACAAGAGTAGTAACATATATTGCAAAAAATTAAATGGCACTAAAGAAGCTTGTGATGACTTGGCTAGCAGGAACACACTAGTCATCCACATTTCACAGTAACATTCAACTGAAGCATCAGGTACCATCTTTCTCTTGTGCCATGCTCAGCATCAAGTGTTCTTCACTTGCTGTTTGCTTGGTCAGGCAGCTCATTCGCTCATTAATGTAGCTACATTTTTTATTGGTCTAAAGTTTTTACTATCTTAAAATAGATAGGATGCAAAACCAGCAATAAAAAAGCATTTGGATTGTATGGGGGGTTATATCTTCACAGCCTCAAATAATCAATATATACTTAAAGTAGTTTGGTGGCTTAAGTATCATTCCTTGGATGAAAATGGAAACTAAACCATTGAGAAAAGACATTAATCCCCTTGAGCAAAGTTTCTCAGCTTCAGCTAGGTCATGATGAGCTGGGTGTGCTCAGCCCTTCCTGAGCTTCAATGCTGTTGATATAGCCTTATCCTACAAACATCATCTTCCTTCCAGAGCTGTAGCTTGAAGAGAACCAAGGGAAGGAGTGCAGTCAGGCTATACAGAATTCCCTGACTGGCATCTGCATGCTGGAGAGAGACTCCCCATCAGGGACTGTAGTGATAGGACAATGAGTAATGGGTCCAAACTTAAACAGAGGAGATTTAAGTTGGACATAAGGAAGAAGTTCTTTACTGTTAGGGTGGTGAGGCCCCGGCACAAGTTGCCCAAGGATGCTGTGGCTGCCCTATCCCTGGCAGTGTTCAAGGCCAAGCTGTACGGGGCTTGGAGCAACCTGGTCTAGTGTGTGGTGTCCCTACCCATGGCAGGTGGGTTGGAACTGGATGATCATAATGTCCTTTCCAACCCAAACCATTCTATGATTCTATGCCTGTATGAATACATACAAGTGGACAAAACATTTAGATATTTTAACTATGCCCTTTACAATTTCCACCCTTCATTCCAAGTCATTCATCAGACACATTCTTCTTAGTTCTTGCAGACACTCAGCTTGCGGAAATAGAAATCCCACAAGGACAGGGGAAAAATGCTGGAATGACAAGTACATGTAATTTTGTTTTCTGTGCATTAAAAGTATCATAACTCCAGTGGCACTCTAGTGAAAGCCATATGCGTCTAAACACAGTGTCTGTGGAAAACAAATTAAAACCTAAATAAGCCACAGACAGAAATAGGAATCAAACCGATTTGGAAAGCAGAAAGGAACACTGATGAATTACATGCAGCTTTTCCCTCGTAAAACTGAGCGCTGTTTGAATTCTGGCCAATGCACTCTGTGTTTCAGCTGATCCTTGCACCTTAAGATCATTTGTTATTTTTACAAACTCCGGGTATACATCTCTGTAGCAATACACACAATCCTCAGTACAAAACAGGCCAGGTATCATGCTGCTCCTGGTGACTTAAAGTTCAGTGGGATTTTTCTCCCTGCTTCTTAAATTCACAATCTAGTTGAATAGATACAAATCCTGAGCTTATATCCACAGGATTCTTACTACTCTGTTGCTCGCACTAGTTAATAAACATACATTTCAACTAATATATGTGAGGGGCATATTTGTGTCCAAGAGGTTTAAAAACTTGATCCTTTGTAGAAACTTCAGGATCCAAACCTCCCAGAGTCATTAAATACTGATAAAACCCTGTGGTGCTTAATCTCACAGACGTTCACAGAAAATTACAAGCACCGTGGAAGAAACTTCCTGGAAATAGAAGTTTAGCTTTTGAAACTACTTTGTTTCCTAGTTTATTGTTAGAGGAATGTTGTTCGGTTTGGTTTGTTTGGGGTTTTTTATTCTATGGATCATTTTAATCTTCTGAATGTAAGAATATACAGCCCGGTTATAATCCTAATGAAAAAAAAATCTGTGGAAGGTGTTTGCATTGGCACTGCATTTGCACAAGATTTTCTTTACAGTGAATTCCCAAATCAAGTCTTTGGTTTTCTCACCTTTTTTCTGTGATAAGTGATTCTTCGAAAACAAATCTGGAACTGTTGTGCCACTGTTACTTAGTGGCAGAATGTCTTCTTAGTGTTTTGTGACAGTGCACTGCCCAGAAGCAGTGTATCCTGCTTCAACACTACAATACTACCTTCTTTCTACAATTCAGAGGAGGTTTTATTTGGTGAGGATAAGTAGATAGTTTCAATTAATCACTCATTAAATAGATAGAATTTGGGGTTAGATCTGAAATTTACAAATTCAGACTGAATTAAATAGATAAATCATTGCAACACTGGGGGAAAATAATCCTAACCAGCCAAAAAGCCAACCCAATACTTCCAAAGTAATTTACAAAATGAACAACTCTTATTGTTTTATCCAGTATCCTACTGAACAAGACACTTACTTGTGCCTACAACAGATATGTGTTCTAAACTTAAATGTCTCAAACCTACACTTGGCACTACTTTATGTGATATTCTGGATAAGGCAGCTTCTATTTCTTTCCTTGAAGCTAACAAAATTCAATATGACTTGGGATAGATTTAATAATCTGATAATAAATATACCAGTGGGAATACCCAGGTTTCAGTATCTCCTTTTTTTCTACGGAATATTATTTTTTCCTGAAAACCATGTGGCTAATTCACCTTCTTTACTACTATAATTTTGCTCAATTCCATAAAATTTTGAATAATTAAAACTAGAGGTATTAAAATTTCTAAGGAAAAACCCCAAAAGGAAAAAGAAAACCTTGTTGTTTATTTCTGCCTTTTCAATCTGAAGTTTGTGATAGAATTAGTTAGAAGACTTCAAAACAAATTACAACTTTTTGGTGAAGGACTGTGATTTCTTTGGGTTTATTATACGTCTGTAAAGCACAAAGGATACGTCTGATGACAGGAAACCAACAAAGCAGCACCTAAATCTTTTGCTGCAATATAGTGTACACAGATATCTGGCAGGTAATACTGATTTCCAGACAGTATTGTCTTGATGAAGAATTGACAGTAATTCCATCTCTGTTATCTGATGCTGAAAAGCTCTTGAAATCAAAAAGACTGAGTTTAGATGATTTTTTTTAATTATTCTGAGTGGGGAACAAATTCTGCTATTGCTTATCTTGCTGTTAAGTCAAGGCTTGGATACTTGCTGGTTGCTTCGTTCAATGACTGCTTCATGGAAAACTTCAGTTGTTTATCTTTGAGTTTGCAATGAGGTAGATTAAGAAAGAGACGGAAACAATTCTGCTGCCCCATTATTAGAATAAATTAGGCAGATGCAAGAAATGAGGCTTGTGCTGGAAGGAATAGACAAACTGCAATGGGTTGGAAACGTTGTAGAAGTTGGGAAGGATATGTCTGGTTTTGATACATTTTAAGAGAAAACTGTTAAAAATGACAGTTTCAGCTGGTCTCATTACAACTTTTTATCACACCATTAAAGTATGTTTGGTTCTGATTTGATGTGAAATAAAATCAAAACTCGTGCTCCACTAAAGCAGAAATTTTAATTGTTAGAAAAGTTAATGATGTTGTTATATACAAAAAAGTTTCTCTTCCCAACTTTCTGTGGCCTCTCTGTATTTCTAGACTTGTAATTAATTAACTTCATTCCATTCTCCATCTGTAAAATGGGGTGGATCGCAGTAGCCTGATGTAAGAGATGCTCACAAGCAGCACAGAAGAGGAAGTCATCTAAGTACACAAGCAGCTAGGTACACTGCACTTACAAAAACATTTAATGGGAAACCTAAATCAAATCTAAGAAATTGGACTTCTGAGTTAAAAGTCTAATTAATCTTTGTATTCATAACTGTTCTGAGGCCTCAAGGGGCTGGGGAATGGCAGATGGTAGCTTTCACCACTGTTATCAGCAGTCATCTTGAACACTGACAGACAGTTTCTGCAGGCTATTTTCCCCCTTTTCTTAATTACTCAGGTTTTGTGAAGTGGCCTTTTTAATTTAAGCAATTAAGGGGTATTTCTTAGGGAAAACAGACATACATTGATACAGAGGCAGGAAAAAGATAAGCACAATGCAAAACACTTCTTAATGTATCACATGGAACTGTTTTCAGAAACCTTTAAGAATAAAATAAAAGGCCAATGATAGGGGAAAAAAAAGAACAAGGAGATAGGAAGAATTTAGAAGAGGCAGGATGTCCTTCTGGGGAGATGAAATATATCCTCACCTATCAGCCTTCTGATCAGCCTTACTCTTTTTCCCCTTCTCCCTGGAGGGAAATAGGAGATTTACTCTGCTGAAGCCTGTGTGTTTCACCGATAAGTAATGCTTACCTTGTCTCACCACTCACTACTCTCACTGCTTTAATGGTGCAGCTATTTATTCTGTTTCCACTGCAGGGAAACAAAGACTTTGGCTAAATTTCCTTTGATGCCCTGATTTAATCACCTTGCATTAAATGCTTGCATTTAGTAAGCAAAAGAGACATCACCAATGAATTGCATTGTTGCTATGTTAGTATGCAGGTAAGAAAACTCTTTGTAAATCAGATACTTCTTTCACAATTAGAAGGAATCTTGCCTGTACTCTAGTTGTCTCACCAGCAAAGTAGCCAAATGTAATGCTATGTACAGGCAAAAATTGTAATTTTTCATTTTTCCTATGAGTATTAGAGAGAACAGAGAGGGCATTTCCCAGTGCTTTGAACTACTTCTTTCTTATAATACACAAATTATTACACAGCTTCCAAATCTCTGTAAAAATTCAACCTTTTCCAAGGCTGAGACATTTTGTTCTGATTTTAATTTAATTGTGCATTTTCTCTAATAATTATATATGTATTTTGTAATTTAAAAGGAACTCAACAATCAATGCTTTATTCTTCTGTATGAAATCTACACTCCATCCATGGCAGCACAAAACAGTTGTCACCATACATATTTGTGGCTTATTTCCATTCAAAGACACAGGTTTCTCACATCTGGTTTTCAAATTCACTGTAACATCACTATGCTTTACCACGGGAAAAGTCTACAAATCATGCTGAAATATGAAATAAGGTTTTATGTGACTTTTATTGAGCAGGATAATGGATAACAATTAAAGTGCCACAAACTTGTCTCAAGTGAGGCAATAATAGAGTACAAACTCTCAAAAAAGGATGTGTGGAAGGACTAACTTGAAAAATAAACCAAACAAAACTACTAAGTGCTCTTTGTGTTTTGCTTCCCTGAGCTGCAACTACTTGCCTAAGTTGAAGAAGAGAAACCACATCAGTGCTGACGTTATGAGGTATTAGACAGAGATGATTCATTCAGCCTTTCTCCTGGCTGGACCTGGTGAAATAGAGCTGTGGTAGCCTTGCCTCTATTGGGCTGCTGGATTAAATAGTTCCTAACAATCTGTCTTAGTTTAGGTGGTTTCATGGTTCTTTTGAAGTTTGGTGCCCAGCAGGGATTTTCAAAGACTTTGTAAGAATAGTCTGTATCTTGTAAAATCATATAAACCATATAAAAACTTGCAAAACCACATAAAAACTGCAAATAATGAAGAGAAACTTTCAGTCTTTTAACATTAAAACACATTTTTTCACATGTATGGATTCAGTACGTCCTTCATGATTGTCCATATACAAAACAACTTAATTGCCCTTATACAAACAGGAAAACAAGTAATCCCAATCCT
Source organism: Coracopsis vasa (assembly GCA_026283785.1). Lineage (NCBI taxonomy): Eukaryota > Metazoa > Chordata > Aves > Psittaciformes > Psittacidae > Coracopsis > Coracopsis vasa. The sequence goes on from JANHGB010057277.1 coordinate 14,226, forward strand.
CAAGAGATTTCAGTATAAATTAAACTGTTATAATTCAGATGACAGGGGATAATGTGTAAGACTAAAGGTAAACAATACTGCATGGTAGAATGACTTTCACTGTTAGAAACAGCATTTTTAATGCTGGAAGTGGCCTTTAAATTTTGTGGGGAAGGCAGCCTAGATGTGATTAACTGGCACCTATTTGTTTCATTCAAACCACTTTCTAGAAGGGCTAAAATCATTCAATGACAACTCCAAGATAGATCAACAGATGCTCTGGAGTAACTCAGTACTTTGTATATTTCATTATACAGCTTAAGCAGTAAGCATGAAACTAGAAAACTTTAAAATGAAAGTCTGCAGGGAATCTAATAATGTCTACATTATTTCAACCATCACCAGGATACTGCCTCATAAACACTGGTTTTATTATCTGCAAAGAGGACACATTTTGATTCCAACAATAACAAAATTTCCCAGAACTCATATTCAGGTATTTTGGGAGGAGAAATTAAGTTTATTAAATTTTAAATCACAGTTTTCCTGCCATGTTATTGTATTAATTATTCCTTTAACTGTTTTGCTTCTTAAAGCTTTCCAGAACTGTCATACCTTTCATTAATGCTGCGGCTTAATTGACCTTAAAATATTTAAGATGAATAAAAACATCCTTGGCAATGAAAATGATTGAAAATGAAAAATTAATTTAAATAGTCTTGGATGTGAACAGTGTGCTACATGGATGTGAACAGTGTGTTACATGGACTGTAGATTGGATAAAAAGGACAAAAAACAAAGGATGCTTAAATGGCACTATTACGTCTTTAAAGTTTGTGTGCCAGTTCATTACATCAGGGATTGCGTTAAGCTGCCTCTCCTCATTTGATCCAAAGAGAAATTCATTTTATATCAAGAGTTGTGTCTTTAATGACCTATAAGAAAGACATGGAGCTGTTGGAGCAAGTCCAGAGGAGGCGCTGAGGATGAGCAGGGGCTGGAGCACCTTCCATATGAAGACAGGATGAGAACATTAAGGCTGTTCAGTCTGGAGAAGAGAAGCTGCGTGGAGACCTCACAGCAGCCTTCCAGTATCAGAAAGCAACCACAGGGATGCTGGAGAGGGACTATTCAGTTCAGGGACTGTAGTGATAGGACAAGGGTGAATGGGCTCAAACTGAATCAGGGGAAGTTCAGGTTGGATATAAGGAAGAAGTTCTTTACTGTGAGGGTGGTCAGGCACTGGCACAGGGTGCCCAAAGTACTGAATGTTCCATCCCTAGCAGTGTTCAGGGCCAGGCTGGATGGAGTCTTGGGTGACATGATCTAGTGTGTGGTATCCCAGTCCACGGCAGGGTGTTGGAACCAGATGATCTAAAGGTCTTTTCCAATCCTAACCATTCTATGATTCTATGATATAGGGGTTTTGTCAAGACTTTGTTTAACTTCATTGCTTAGTAATGAACAGGGAAATAAATATCACTCACAGCATTAAATTGTGAATTTCACATTTAGCAGTGAGGACAGGTGAGTAATGCAAAAAGGTACAGACAGATCCAGGTAAGTCAGGAAGTGTCCTGATTCTACCTCAGTATTTGGGGCCCAGTGAAATGTTCCTCCTGGCTTAATGTTTCTGTGAGTCCAAAAGATGATTGATACCTTACTAAACATGCAGTGTCTGCTCATGGTCCTATAAAAGCTTCAACTGGATTTCTAAATACTGAGTAGTCCAAAATTCTTGTTGGGTAGTGCATGTAGTTCAACATAGTAAGAAAATAGTCTTATCTTGTTTTATCCAAGAGTCAATCCAAGTCAGTCCAAGTTGCTCATGCAAAGGTATTTTATCCTTAATGGTAGAGGAACTAAAGGCCCTTTTGGCAAGTGATTTGTCCCACCATCAGGCAGATGCTGTACTTGACAGGAGTGACTCACCCATTACAGGGGTTAATTTCACTCTGTTGATTTAAGTGGGAATTTCTAGTATATGGCAGCATGCTGTGTTTAATAATAGGTAGATTTGTTATTACACAAAACCAAATAATGTGCATTTAGCTATTTAATAAGTAGACCTAAAAGTACTTTCTATTTATACAGCACATTTCTCAAAGGAGGAAGGGAGGGTGGTTAATTTAAAAAAGCCACTATTGTCAATATTTCTCCCAAATTACTTCTATGCCTTCAAATTAAAACAAAGCACAAAACCCTGAAACAAACCAAAAACCAAACCCTAATCCAAAGACATCTCTCTGACTGATATTCTGTTTTGATGATTTCACTCGACTCCTCAAAGGAAATGTGTTTTGTTTTTCTCCCCAGAGGACACAAATCTGGCTCAGGTTTGCAGGACAAATTCTCCCATGTTCAGTCCAGCCCTTTACTTTATAATGATTGATCCTTTTAATATGTTTTTCTTTCCTTAACAATGAAAAACAGACGTGTTCATGGAGAAAAAGAAAAAAACTAATACGTTTTAGTTTTTGTGGGTCATTTAGGGGAGAACATCAGAGTAAGACCAGATCCTTTATTTAAGGATTTATTTCATCCAATGATCATTTAATGGAAAATGCATAAACATTCTTTGAATCATTTACAGTTATTTAGGAGTTTTCTACTCTAAGTCAGAAAAGCACTATCTACTTGCTTATTTCAGACTCAAGTACGTGCTGTAACCACTGGGTATACTCACGATAAAAAATGCGAATAACTGCTCATACTATATCTAAATTCTTTGACAGCCAGGCAATGAATGAGCATCAACCACATTCAGAGTCAGGGTATACCCCTGGCTCTGAAACAGACCAGTGAAAAAGCTCAGTGGCTGCATCATCAAACCCAGAGCAGTTCCCTGCCGGAGAGGATGCATCTCGAGGATGCATCAGATACTAAATTGCTCATTTGATTCCAGCCAGGTTTCAGTTTTATTTGTCTCATGAACTTTGCAGGTGAACCCCTGCTGAACTGTTTACCCTTCTCAAGGTAAATCTCCCTCTGTCCCTGCTGAGGGGAAACGAAGATTCTTTTCCTCATGTAAAACAAACAGCAGCATCTCCATCCCGTCCTCCCCATCCTGGGAAACAAAGCAATCATTTCTGCTATTACACTTGCCATCAGCACAGCACAAGTCTGCCAGCTTCCCCTTTTCACCTCTCCCAGCTTTCTAGTTTCTTGTCTGAATGCAATTCATCATTTCCAAATTTTCCTTTTGGCAGATTCAATACTCAAATAACTGTTAGTTTGCAATGCGCACGTAGCAACCCCAGTTCTCCATTCACTGGATTTTCTTCATTTTCTGAGGAAAAAATAGGATTTCATTACATATCTATTCATTTATGTGCTTGGTGAAATGGAATATTATTCCAGGCAGAATATGGGCTATTTGATTTGTTTGTTTGTTGGAGAGAAAAAATGGAGATGGATGGGTGATTAGAAGACATTTTGGAAGGAAGGTTTAATATGTCATTATAAGTTTCCATTTAATGGGCACTTTAAATCTCCAATTAAAAATTTACATTATATATAGACTGTTTAACAGTACTTCAGGGTTGTTTTAAAAATCATAGTTAAATAATGTTAAAGTGTTCAGATGAAAAGCTAACTGAATTCAAAACTACAAGATGATGCGTGCTTTCTGTTAACCCATAAACCCCATTCCTCGACATTAAGTGCTTTTATGTTGCAAAAGTAGTGATAAAAAGTAATGTAATGTAAGGTTTTGCACTCTTCTTTCTTTTTGCTGCTGTTCTTTTTCAGAAAGAATAAAGGAAATTTTTCTGACACCAGGAACAATGTTTTAGCTCTGCCCTGGTGTCAGTGACCACACTTTTGCCTAAGGCAGTCGGGGCTCTTCAGCCTGGAGAAGAGAAGGCTGTGTGGAGACCTCAGAACAGCCTTCCAGTATCTGAAGGGGGCCTATAAGGATGCTGGGGAGGGACTCTTCATTAGGAACTGTAGTGATAGGACA
>JANHGB010057280.1:10903-27927 GCA_026283785.1 Coracopsis vasa
GCTCCTTGCCTCAGTAGGTGACGTAGGTGGTGACAGCAGCATGGCACAGCACAGCATGGCATGGCACATCACGGCATGGCACATCACCTCACTTTGCCCCTAGGGGAAGTTTCTTCTGGGGGAACAAGTCAAGAGATATCAGATGAAAGTAAATACTATACATGGCATAATTATTATGTTACCAGTCACACAGTAACCCTCTATCAAAGGAGAATATATTGCAGTATTCATTTACAAGATCTTACAACAGTGTTATATGCTAAATGTCATTTTGATTTGGTATGATATACTGTTTTGTTTTGAGATGATTCTTCTTTGCAGTTTAATTTTATTAACACAGCAAGTTAGAGAATTATGTTCTGGATCCACACAGTAAATTATTCATTGCAGTTCAAATATGAAGTTGCCATCAAACGCTTTCTGGTCTGCATTACATAAAGTCATGCTGAATCTCTAATGTCTGGACTGCCTGTGTAATGAAGAACCTCTCAGACAGTGTTCAATCAAAATACACTTGAGAGAAAGCAGACACAATATTTTGATAAGCATCATGAGTACCCCATAGCTTTCTTTTGTTTGTTTTGGTTTTGTTTCCTAAGCAGGTATAATCCAGAGATCACCACATCTTTTCTTCTTAAAAATGCCTGCTCAAGGACGAAAGTTCTTATTTAGTTATTATAATTACACCAATTTGTGAGTTTCTGAGGCTGCTGCTACTGGTAAAGCAGTTAAAATTATGTCTTACAGATCTCTAATTTCTAAGGTAAAGACCATACTCTCACTGTTCTGTGTAAGAAATGTGATGCTGTGTTCAAAAATCGAAACGTCTCTGTAATATGGCATTAGATCACAGTCAGAGAGACTGTCTTTCTGTATTCTCTTAGAAAATAGAAATATAAAACCACAGAACTCATATGAACAAAACCATAACTTTTAAAAAGTTGAAAATATAATGAGATAAATAAGAGTATTAAGTAAAATGTTTAAGAAGTCTAAGTCGGAAGAAAGAAATGTTTGTCAGTTTTTATACATTAACTGAATATACTGCTTTTTCTTTCAAAAGCAATTGATTTTTCTTTTTCTTATTGCTTTTTTCTTTTGAACATGCTGTCTTACAATTTTATTTTTTATTTTCATGTCTGAATGACCTGATCTCTGTTTTAGTATTTCAGTTTCATGGGCATAAATAATGGAAGACAAAATTTGAATCATTCAGATACACCTGGTCTTTTCGTTTTGCTTCTTTGTCCTTGGAGGTCTGTGAGAGAAATTGCAGTCAGAAGTAAAGCTATGCTTCGTGCTGTGCGTTTAACTGTTTCCATGTCCAGTTTTATGTCTTGAAGCATTCAGAAACAAGGTTGTCCTCGTGATACGCTGCAATGTCTAGTCAGTTTTAGCAGCTTTTAAGCTGTGATTCAGTGTGAAGTCACTAGGTGGCATGTGGCAATGAAGTTAATATTGGGAAGTTCTAGGGAGCGCAGCTGGCGCTGGATGCCTTGGAATAAACACGTCAGAGCTAATGTATCACCATCTGTGGTACATTTTATTCACTTATTGGACAACAGACTAGTTGTCTATTGCTCAGCATGCTTTTACTCATAAATGATACTAAAATGTGTTCAAATATTTCCTTTTGGTAACTTTATGAAAAATCATTCTGTGTGCCTGATAGCTGTAGAAATTTAGTCTTTTCCATTTCTCTCATCCTCTGCCTACTGAAAGCAGACACAGTCTGCTTCTTGCTAACAATAAAACTGAATTATACAGAAATAAAACTACAAATTAGGGAGATGTTGGGAGGCGGAATGGGGAAGAACAAGAAGTTGCCAGTATTTTAGTGTATATGTGGCCACATTATTCTCTGACTCTGGTATGATTCAAATAAGACATTTTTATTCCAAGCATTAAACTTATAAAAGTTTCTGTCCCAGCTATATGTGACATTGAAAGGAAATGTTCCACCAGTTAACAAATCTCTCTATCATGGAAATCTGTGTTCTGCAAGTAAAAGCATAGGTAGCTCACATCTCCCTGCAGAAAAAAGTTATAGGAACAGCAGCCAGGTACACAAAAACATTTCTCTTCTGCCTCTCACCATTTTAAAGGTTCTACCCATCTTCTAGGATAACACTGGTTATACAAAAATCAGACATAAAAAGGTGGCTTTTTTGTAACTTTGCTGTTGTTCATTTAAAACTGTCAGAGGCTGTGTCCATCTATGCCAAAATATGAGGGAAAACTGTGGACTAAAATTTTTGGTCATGTATGTCATCCCATGTCTCTAGAAAAACAGCTTTCTTATTTCTAAATTTTATGCAGTATCTGTCTCCAGGTAGCCTATGGTTGTCAATTTAGCATTTTGGCATCCTTCCCGGTGAGCTGTGTTCCATCCTCTCACTACTCCTGAGCACTCGCTTTTTGGACAGGTTTACAGGCACGGCTATCTCAGATGGTGTCTGGGTAGCACCACAGAGATACCTCTCCTGATTTTTGCTTCTCATTTGCTGCACGTCTAATTGCAGATGTAGAAGTTGGAGGGTTTTGAGGTACACAGGAGATGAGAATTTGGGAAATGAAAGTTGGCAGTACTGAATACAGAGCAATGATGAATTCCAAAATAAAACCAGAGAAAGTGCCTGTGATGGATGTATATAATACTTTGTCTCACACAAAATGCTAAAAAAATGGCAAAAGACTAATCTCTTTTCTGGCCTTTTGAAAACCTCAATTCCTGCATAACAGCAGCAAAATCATGTGCCTTCAGGCAGTGCTGGTGGACCTCAGCACTGATACCATCCATACCATAATTCTGTACCTTGTGTCCCTGTCATCAATACTTCTAGGTACATGGCACTGAAATGCACATATTCTGACTGTATGACACACAAAGGAAATGGCATCTGCACATTTGGGTGCGTGTAAGTGTTCTGATCATGCCGCAAGAAAGATACAAAGGTGTTTTCATCAAAAGGGACTTACTGTGAGCTAAAACACTAAGGTAGATGCACCCCAACAAGGTAGATGCACCCCAACAAGATAGATGCAACCAAGAAGAACAAATGGAAAGTACTGCGTTTTTAACTCTACCTTCACTTACACACTCAATTCTGTGAGTAAATGTCTTCATTAATCCCAGGAAATGGCAGAGGTGATGCATTTACCCTCTGCCTGTGAAGCCCATCCCTTCTCTAGGATTCTATGATTTGGGCTCTGCAGGGAACTCCCCAGTCAGGCCAGCTGGCTTTATGCTCTGCCTTCCTTTCTGATGCAAATGTGCGCGAATCACTCTTGTTCCTTGGGGAAGCTGTCCTTGAAGGCAAACCAACCCTCTGGGGTTCATTTGCCATTCAAAATACCCTCCAATTGCCACCACTATCTACCAGTTACTGAAGAAGTCACTCAGCTCACCAGAAGTCCAGTTTTTCAATCAGATGCTTGGTTTCATTACTGCTTCATTTGTAAGAACCAGGACATGTGATGGGCCAAATCTTTCTGCTAGTTTAAGAAGACATCTTGATTTACTTAGGCTATATGAGTTGCCCACCACCATATCTTGCCTTTTGGCTCTGTGGTAATTAACCTTGGTTGGCTGACAGGTGCCCATCAAGCCACTTTATCACTGCCCCACCGTAGTGAAACAGGGAGAGAAAATAGATGAAAAAGTCATGAGTTGACAAAAAGTTTAATAAGGAAAAGTAAAAGCCATGCAGTGAAGCAAAGAAAGGAAAAATATTTATTCTCTACTTCCCCTCAGCAGGCATTGTCCAGCCACTTCCTGGGAAGCAGGGCCTCAGTACATGCAGTGGTTGCTGCAGAAGGCAAATACCTTAATGAATGACCCCTGCCCTCCTCCCCCAACTTTCTCTTAGCTTTTATTAATGAGCATGATTTCATATATTATGGACTATCTCATTTGGATCAGCTGTCCTGGCTATGTCCTCTCCCAAGCTCTTGGCCACCCCCAGTCTACTGGCCTTTGAGGTGGGTCTATTGGAGGGACAGCTCATGCTGCGCAGCACTGCTCAGTAGTAGCCAAATCTTTGTTGGCTGTGTCATCAACACTATTCTGGCTACAGTTACAAAGCACAGCATTAAAAGGGCTACCATGTGGAAAGTTGACTCCTTCCTAGCCAGACCCAATTCAGGCTCTTCTCTGATCCTGAAAAGTAAGCTCTAAAATGGCTGCTTTGTAGCAGAGGTCCATGATCCATGGTAGCTCCTTTGTGTCTGGATCAGTTCACACTGCATGTCTTTTCCACACATGTTCATTGTAAGAGCCTGTATTTTCAAACAAAGATCCTGACAAGAGAGAGTGTGTACTTTTAAAATACAGATTAGGGGGCATCAGAAAGTCTTCTTCTGGAGCCACTGGTATATCAGAGGTGGCAAAACATCCCTTCAATTTGGTATCATTAAAGAAGTAGGTCAGATGATATATGAAGTCATAAAAAAGGAAGAAAAGTTGAGCCTCCTTTAATCAGAAAGTAAGAAAATATATGGAATTTAAACAGACAGCTGAAGTAAATGATTTTTTCTCAGTGCAGGCCTTATCATTAACTAGTCAAAAGAAAAACCAAAAAACCCCCTCATATAATGAAGTAAACGTTCTTTATGGATAATTGAAGTGCAGAGTCAGAAGGTCATTTAAGATTAAGCAAGAGATTCATAAAACATAGTCCTACACTGCCTATGTTGAGACATAAATTACCCCTACATTTGTGATTTTTACTTTTACTTGGACTATTTGTGTGTAGTTATTTCTGCACTTGCTTGATAGAATACATTTCTTTCTGAAACTGACCTTGATGAACTGCCCTGACTTTTGTTCTATACAATGTCCCAGTTTTTGGAGATAGCTAAAATTAAATTTCTCTTTAATAAGGTGATCTGTTTTAGCAGACATTGATTATCTACTTAAACTAGTTTTTAATCACTCTTAATAGGACTGCAAAGTATCTCATAATATAGTGAGGAGTAAGAATTGTAAGGGGAAATAAAAAGGAAAAAGAGAGATATCTCTGACTGTCACTGAAAACATTTTATCTACAATTAGCATTGCATTTTAGGATTCAAGTAAGTGAATTAGGATGTCTACATTTGATTAGTTGTCCAGACTGTCTTTATAGACAATGAGTCTGATTTCAAGATGGCTATTTATCTCTATTAACTCTAAATGGAGCGTTGCAAACTAGTTTGATCTTAGTTGTCTGAAGTTGAGTTGTCTAAAGTTGAGTTTTTACCCATAAGGAAAAAAAATTTCACTACTGAAGAAAGCTTCCTTGCTGGGGAACTGCCTAAACAGAACTTGTTTCAAAATCACATAGTATGGAAATATCTTTCCTAATTTTGGATGTCTAAATACAAGCTGGATGCTTTTAGAATGAGTTCACTTCACATGGTTTTGACATTTGTATTAGGATGAGTTGAATCATAGCTTAGAGATGTGAACAGAGAGATTCATGCTACTTACAAGGGCATGTAGTGAGAGGACAAGGGGTAATGGCTTTAAACTGAAAGAGAGGATATTTAGGCTAGGTATTGGGAAGAAATTCTTCATTATGAGGGTGGTGAGACATTGGAACAGGCTGTCCAGAGAAGCTGTGGATGGCCCATGGCTGAGAATGTTGAAGATCAGGTTGGATGAGACTTTTAGCAACCTGATCTAGTGGAAGGTTTCCCTGCCCATGGCAGGGGGGTTGGAACTAGATGAGCTTTAAGGTCCCTCCTAACTGAAACCATTCTATGATTCTATGATTGTCTTCCCTCATAAGAAAAAACACGGTTGCTTGATGTGACTATGAATGATTGCTTACAAATGGTTTATCTTCACATCAGCAATATTACTTTGGCTCTAGTTGTATGAGAATTGGTACCCTACAGTAATACCAAAGGCTATTCCCTTAGTTTTTGCCATTATCAAGGTTAGTTCAGTAGACACTGAAATATTACTGAAGTACTTCTCATATGTATTTCTAAGTTTCCAGCACGCAACAACTTGAGTTTGTACTTAGTTCAATATAATGTTTGTTGCATTAGCTCAACTTTTATTCAGCTCCACTGAGATATGCTCAAGTTTTGCTATCTGTATTTTTTTTCATGCTCATAAATTCTTAAATAGTGTCTTATGGCTGCTGTGAAAAGAGAAGATAGTCCAGAAAGAGCTTTGATATATAGTCTTTTAAAAGTTTTTTAAAGGTACACTATAAAACATTTAATATTTAGAAATAAAGGGATTGTAATACAAAAGTTGCCATATGAATTTACAAATTGAATGGACTGATATTTATAGTACAATCGTTTTAACAGTTCTTGTTTTGGCTTAGGGATGTATCTGATAAAATATGCAAGAATCAAATATCACATTATATTCCTACTTTCTAAATACATTTTTTCTAATTTTGTTGTCTCTTTTTTTTCCTTTAGATGCTTATATAAACATGCTCAATTTCAATGGGCGTCTTCTGTATCAGGGAAGTGCGAATTTAGTCCACCGTTTTTCTTACATAGTCTAAAAATTACTTCCATATTTTAAGACTGAAGTGTGATTTACTTGGTCTTTTGTTAAAGAATTAATATCAAAACTATATAAATCATCATTTTGTAGTGGATATATCTCCCGTACAATTAAGAGTTTATAGAGGTGAAAATGTGTTCTAAATGTCTGTGATTGCAACTTAGATTGCAAGAGTTTATTCTCTTGGCACAAAATTACCTTGCTAATAGAGATGAGCAGAAAAGAGCAACAGGAGAACTTCAGGATGTCAGAATGCAACTCCATTTCCAGCCAGAAAGAGAAGCTCACTTCTGGGCTAGAAGGGCTCACTTCCGAGCCCACTTCTGGGCTCACTTTAACTAGAAACCATAGCTTGATGTGATCAGAGACCTGACTACAGTTTCTTATTATTCTATCGTTTAAATCTTCCTAAGATAGAAACCTGTCTGGTTTAGGTATCTGTTTAGCAAGTGAAACTTTCAAAATTGATTGTGATTAGTGAAATGCTTATTTTCTGAAAGTATGTCAGCAGTGAGTGTCTTGACATGATATACTAACAGAGAAGAATGTGTGTTAAAAAGTTTTGTATCTATCTCAGAGACATAGCTGATTAAGGAAACTGGTTATGGAAATCAAGCATTTACCCCTGTATTTCATATGTATGCAGAACTGAGTGCCACTGGAGAAAAATTTCTTCCATCTGAAAGCATGTTTCAACTTTCCATGCAATGAAGTGCATGTTCAGTTAATTTCTAAATACCTGTATCACTGACTAAGAATGCATCAGACAACAGCTGTCTCAGAAGAAAACAACCTCCAACCCAGGGCTTTTTAAACTATCCAAACATGTAGAAGAGCAAAACCTACCTCCACACAACTCCAAGATCATAAAATCTTATTGAACACAAATTTAAAATTATCAACAATCTTGTAAATATTGGTGATAACCCTATACAATAGTTTAATTGGAAAAGAATATGTTCACAGTCATGCTTCTCTCTGCACAGCTGGAATAAAATTACAGAAAGGCTTGACAATCTGGAGCAAGAAAATTCCTGTTTCTATATGAGTCCTGTGTCACAAAGACCTCTGTTCTCACTTTGAAATGCCCTGTTTTTTCCTTTGCTTTCTATCCATGATATAGCTTGCTAACTGCTCCCTTTACCCCTGCGTTTGTCCCTAAAGCCAGCTATCATGTAGGGCTGCTTGCATTAGGAACCACCGAAAAACCATCCTGTGCTGTGACATCATCTAGAGGCATGATTCAATTAACTGAAAGGTCTTCTTAAGGATTAATTTGTATTTAAAGAGACTGATCTTCATTTCTTCTTTAATAGTCAATGGAAAGAGACAAAGGCTTCTCAGTTGTTAATTTAGTCCATAAAGTTAGGTTCTTCCAGAGGGTGATTCAAAGCAGGATCCTGCTTTTTTCTCAATCAATTTTACAGGGGACTGGATTTTGTTAATAGTATTGAGATATTCCCTGAAGACTTATCTTTTAACACTAATGAACACACAGTAAAGTACAGAATAAGCTTGTCTAAAACATTTCTTTGATTCCAATATTTATGTATACTTCAAGCTTTTCTCTTTTCACCTCTTATTCAGTGAGATATTACCTCCATAGGGACAGTAACAGTCGCGTGTAACATCTCTGTACATATTCATCCAGTCAGTAGAAAAGGGCACCTACTTTTCATTGGAGAGTATCATTTAAAGTTATGAAAATCAAGGAGAAAAAAACTTTTAAGGGAAAAAAAAGAATCAGGATAAACTGGGAAAATTCAGTCAACCATCCTAACCCTCACAACCTTCTCTTTTGTGTTGGCAAAACTATTTAACTAGTCATGTGAGCAAGCTTATATTGCTAAACTGTCTTAGCTACATCTCCTTGTCCATCTTCTTTATCTGCTTTCAGGTTTTATTGTATCTAAAGGTTAACTGAGGGAAGATTTTCATCTTTTTGCTGTTTTCATGCTTTATGTAAATGCAAATATATAACATATTGTCAAAGCAGGTACGCAGAACTTAGATGCCAGATGAAGTGAAAATATAAATGTTAACAGTGTCAATACAGAGTGTTTAGATACAGTTTCTGATTAGAAATTACTGGCAAGTCAAAATCTATAGTTTTAGTTTAAAGCAAATGTCTATTTGCTAGCCTCTAAAGTACCTTACCATTGTTATTTATTTCTGCTCTCCCCAGTAAACAGCAGAATACAATTTTGTTACCAAAGGTCAGAAGTGTATAACAAGCTGCCTCTACAAATGATGAAAATACTTAACTCTTCTTAATCTAAAAATAAATGTGGCTTTGAAAATGTCAAATTATATGAGATTATTTGTATTTTTTCAGCCTGGCAGTAGCATCTGAGTCACTTGGAGTAACAGAGGTCACAGTACACATACACAGATAAAAATTTAAAGAATGGAGAGCCGAAAGTTTTAATTTCAAGGAAGCACATTATAGTCTACATAATAAGGCATAGATATTCAGAAGTTATTAACATTTATTTTAAATGTCCATAAGGCTTTTAGAAATCATTGAATTGTGATTCAATGACAACATAAACAGTTACTACTGAAAGGAGGAATTTCATAGTTGTTGGTCTGTGCACCTCTCTTGTTTCTACCAGTGTTATGAACAGCATGAAAAAGCTGACAGTTTTTTATTATTCTATTGTTTAAGTCTTGTTCATTTAGCAAGGTCATTAGTTCAACCGTGCCTGAAGTGAACAGCTAATTGTGCATCATCTGCTTCCTGTGTCAGCAAAGACTATGTAAATGAAGCTCAAAGGAAAAATAAATGATCTAAAGTTCCATTGGAAAAGTCCATTAAATAATTTATTATCAAAAAGAAAGAAGCACACTTGTACCAATATCACCTAATAGGCATATTACACCACATACATTTTTTAAACAAGTATCTTATGAATATTATTATGTTTAATTAAATAGATTTTTTTACCTTATAAGAGTAAGAAAAAATAATTTCCAGCAAAGTTGTCAGAATTGTGTGATCGAATCATTTATTGTGCATTGGAAATAGAACAAACTCTAGGACTTTGAATTAACTTTTTAAGAAAACTGCTATTTAAACCCCTAAGGTTAATCACTAAATTAGAAAGTAAAGATTTTGGTATTCTACGTCTGAAGAGGTAACCACCTAAAGGAAACAATCTCTTTTAAGGATCTAGTACAGTTCTATCACAATCACTGAGTGCCAGTAAAAGCTTTAGAAGGGAAACAAGTTGGATAATTTAATGCAAAAAGTAGTAACATTTAATTAATGATTCATTCATGATAGTAAAAAAAATGGGTCAAGTTAAAAACATAGAGCATGGAAAGTGAATGTTAAAAGGACATAGCTTTAGGATTATGCTACATATTGAAGAAGTTTTAAAACTTGAAGGTAAAGGGAAATACAGCAGGTTGCACATACTAATCTCAATTTTCCGTAGATTTGCTCAGATAAAACCATTCATGTTTCTGTTCATGAAGACAGGAAAACCTTTGACTGTATTTGCAGATTAAGAAAATAATTTGGGGGCTTTTTACTTTGGGTTTACTTGGGTTTTTTTCAGTGCCTCTATACAGTTTGAAATTTATTTTTTTTAAGTAAGAGAGTTACAGGTTAAATTATACAATTACCATTTCTAAATGGCATAATTTGACTTAATTTTATTTGAAAGAAAGATATCAAGATATATTGTTCTAAGCATCTTGAAAACTGTTAATGGAAATGTAAAAGGAAAGCTGGCAAAATTAGAAATATTAAATTAATCAATAAAGGCACAATCCATCTCATTCAGTTTTAACCCCCTGAAAATGGTGACTTTGTTTTAGGCTGCGTGTGAAGTCTTACCTTCACAAATGATGCAAAGAGAGGTCATCCAGAATGATGTATCCCACCTATGGGATCTGAAAGTCATTGAAAACTTCATGAAGATTTTCATCCATGTTATCAATAGATTTTGGTCTGCTTTTAATAAATATGAAGGTGTGGTGATTTGACCCTGGCTAGATACTCTCTTACCCCCTGCTCCTCAACTGGACAGGGGAGAGAATATATAACAAAAGCCTCATGGGTTAAGGTAAGGACAGGAAGAGATCATTCACCAATTAATCATGGGCAAAACAGACTTGACTTGAGGAAATTAGTTTAATTTATTATTAACCAAGTCAGAGCAGGGTAATGAGAAATAAAACCAAACCTTACAAGACCCCTCTCCCACCCCTCCCTTTTTCCTGGGCTTAACTTCACTCCCAATTTTTCTTCCTCCTCTCCCACAGTGGCACAGGCAGATGGGGAGTGAGGATTGAGGTCAGTTCATCACACTTTGCTGCTCCTTCCTCCTAAGGGGAAGACTCCTAATGATCTTCCCCTGCTCCAGTGTGGGGTCCCTCCCATTGGAGACAGTTCTCCATGAACTTCTCCAACATAAGTCCTTCCCATGGCCTGCAATTCTTCGCAAACTGATCCAGTTTGGGTCTCTTCCATGGAGTGCAGCCCTTCAGGAGCAGACTGCTGCAGTGTGGGTCCCCATCGAGATCAGAAGTCCTGCCAGCAAACCTGCTCCAGTTTGCTCATGGGGTCCTCTCCCCATGGAGCCACAGGTCCTGCCAAGAGCCTACTACAGTGTGGGCTGTCTACAGAGTCACAGCCTCCTTCAAGCACATCCCCCTGCTCCAGCATGGGGTCCTCCACAGGTTGCAGGTGAATATCTACTTCATCATGGACCTCCATGCACAGGCTGCGGGGGGCCAACCTGAATTACTGTGGTCTTCACCATGGGCTCCAGCACTTGGAGCACCTCCTCCCCCTCCTTCTTCACTGATCTTGGTGTCTGCAGAGTTGCTTCCCATGTATTCTCACTCCTCTCTCCATCTGAAAAACATTCAGTTTTCTTTTTCCCCTTATTAACTATGTTATCCCAGAGGTGCTACCAGTGTCACTGATTGGCTCAGCCATGGCCAGCAGTGCATCCATCTTGAAGCTGTCTGGCATTGGCTTTATCGAACACAGGGGAAGCTTCTAATAGCTTCTTGTAGCAACCATCCCTGGCCACACAATACATTCCACCCCTCACCTCTGCCTTATCTCAAATTTCTCATGTCTTTTGGGTGCCAGAAAAAACTGTGGTAGGTTGACCCTGGCTGGACACCATCCTTCCCTTGGCTTTATCACTACCTTTGTCAATTGAACAAGGGGGGAGAATGTAAGATGGGAAAATACTCATGGGTCAAGATAAAGGCAGTTGAATAAAGCAAAAGCAAAGTTCATGTGTGTGGAAACAAAGGAAAACAAAAAAAATTATTCTCTACTTCCATTAGTAGACAATGTCCAGTAGCTTCTTGGGAAGGTGAGCTTCAGTATGCTTATTGATTGTTCCGGAAGACAAAATTTATAATAATAAATGCCTCCACCCCTACATTCCCTTAGCTTTTATTACAGAACAGATGTCATATGGTGATATGGAATATCCCTTTGGTCAGTTTGGGTCAGCTGTCCTGGTTATATCTGTTCCCAGCCCACACCCAGCCTGCTAGTGAGGGAATGTTGGAGAAACGGCTTTGATGTTGTGTGGGCATTGCTCAGCAGTAGCCAAAACGCTGGTGTGTTATCAACACCTCTCTAGCTACCAATAAGAAGCACAGCACTAAGAGGGCTGCTATATGGAAAATTAACTCCATTTCTGCCAGACCCAATGCAACAGGTAGAAGATAGAATGAAAAAATAATATTTACATTTTACTAAATAGCTAATCTCTGTGGCTTTGTTGCTTAAGATAATGCAGTTTAGACAATTCAAAAGGAGTGGATAGTTTATTTTAAGGACTTAACATCCACTGTGTTTATAGACATTCTGTTTTCTATATTACATTTTCAGCCTTAAAAAGCATCAGGTGCCCTGCTGAGGCTGTTGGCCGGGATGTATCTTAGCTTAGCGCAATAAATTTGCACTAATT
This sequence comes from Coracopsis vasa, assembly GCA_026283785.1. Lineage (NCBI taxonomy): Eukaryota > Metazoa > Chordata > Aves > Psittaciformes > Psittacidae > Coracopsis > Coracopsis vasa. The sequence continues at coordinate 23,366 of JANHGB010057280.1, forward strand.
TCTATCTTCTAGCCTGATGACTCCACCAAACTATGGAATCTTTCTTTTATAGCTGACTTCAAAGCTTGAGGTAATTGCTTTATCACAGCAGGTTAGGAAATCTATGTCTGACACAGAGGCTGAGTCCTGAAAATAGTACAGGCTTATGTTTTATGCATCTTTTGAAGATAAATTAGCCTCTTTCAGGAATTTTGATCTTGAAAGATTTAGCTCTGGAAAATATGGATGTTTCTTTATCACCCATTCCAGCTGATACTTCTGTTAAATATTTCTTTCCCTTTTATCAGAAACTCTTCTGTAAGAATCCTGCTTGCCATAGAAACACCAGCACACTGACAGTGTGTCAAAATCTTCTGGGGACAAAACAGAAAAAAATAATGAAGCAGATTTTCCTGGTTTGTTTTGGGAGTCTTCTCTTGTCCCTTGAACTAGATCAGGATAGGATGACCAGCATGACAATCATGCATACTGTAGTCATTTTTATACTCTTTGTCTGTTGCAACAGCAGTAAAAATGCTCCACAGCTTAGACATTTGGGAGGTCCCACCCCAGAATGAACCTTTGCAGCTAGATGCAGATATGCCAGGTCTCTAGAAGCTGCCCTTTCTCATGTAAGCCTACAAGAATGCAAAAAATGGATAAGGAAAAGACCCTTGAGGAATGTGCCACTCCTCTACTGGAGAATGGGTTCATTGCTGATCCAGCCACCACTTCATTTACCCAGTTATTGTTGCCAGATCTCTTCAAAATTGCTGTATGCTTGACAGGGATTTTAAACTAAAAGGTATAAATATTTTAAGAAAGCATTACAAAAGAAACCTTAGGTAAAGAAAACACAAATGCAGATCATCCTCAAAGTACTTCCTGAAATGCCTTAGTGTCACCTAGTTAGTTTAGGAAACTGTTTTTTTCTTTTGCATTCTAGCATATGTAAGTTAAAGTCTTCAACTTGCTGTTATAAGAATTTGATTCCTAATGACTGTGCTTTTGGGCAATCATACCCACTTTCTTATTTTTTTGTTGGTTGTTTTTTTGGTTGGTTGTTTTTTTTTTGTTTTATACTGAGTCTTTTAGTTTTTTGGTGGTTTTTTTTGTTTGTTTTTTTGTTGTTTTTTTTTTTTTTTTTTAACCAGCATTTCCCAATTCACATTTTCTGCTGTACTTTTTAATTTGTAAAGGTTTTAGGCTCTTTTCTCATTCTTATCTTTCTGAAGACACATTTGTGAAGTTGAGTAGCTTATGTCTCAAGAATTGCCATAGAACACTTCAATATTAATTTTGCTGTAAGTGTTGTATAAAGACCAGACATAATTCAACACATGGTGAACTGGGGATGGTATCATTATAAATGTATCATTACAAAGGTATTTCATTTCTTAAACACAGTATTGGAGAATAAATACAACTAATAATGATATTGGTCCTGAATAGCCTCAGCTATTTAGATTTGTTAGAGCTGGCAGATTTCTTTGATAAGTTATTATGAACCAACAGGAAGTGGTGTTAAGTCTATACTGACCTGGATATCCTTAAAAGGATTTAATAGAAAATAACCTTAAATAATTCAATTTAAATCAATTGTGTATAAAAAAGGAGTTCTGTAACTCATGTTCTCAGCTTGAAGTGACCAGCTTTCGATGAATTTAGGGAATTGGTGATATTGCACAGAGGAGCTATGCATTGATTTATATGACTATTGATTCATAGAAATTCCAGGACTACTTCACACTTAAAAGAACAATGAGTATCCTGGAAAAACCTTGTGGAAAGGCATCATGGCTTTTCCTGAGTGAAAAATCAAGTGGAACATTATCAGGAGTAAATTTCAAGGGAATAAGAAGGAAAATACTGGTTGGGAAACAAAAGATGTAAGTGCAGGTATAAATTTCCTGAAGCAAGCCTGAGTTAGACTGATGCAAGTGAAATAAGAACAAAAATCCAAAGCCATTTGAGCTTTATAAATACATGTGAATCAAGAAAAAATACATCTTGAAAGAGCTACCTCATATACCAGAAGCAGTACAACTGCATTAGCACTGCACTCTGACAAAGCCGATATAATGTTCTCCACCATTTGCTCTCGAGAAGATGATATAAAACATGTGGGGAATAGTACAGTGAAATGTGAGCATGTCCATATGAAAAGGGAAAGTAAAACTCAGACATGCAAAGTCTGAAGTCAGAAACTTCTGTCACAGGACTCTGGAAATCCCAGATCAGGAAACAGCTATCTTACATAGATCTATAGAGCTCAGAGAGAAGTTTTTGAAAGAAGAAAAAAAGAAGAAAAAGACAAGTATTTAAAAACTGATTTACAACAGTGGGCACTATTGCATCTGCTGTACAAATTTTGATCCATGTTGCTACTTATTTTAACTGTTTACACACTCTTTTTCATATAAAAGTGAGATTTTCTTAGGGCAAAGAGGAAAGACATTGACCTTATATAAAGCTTACACCTGAATTCCAACCTGAAGACTTTGGAAAGATACAAACCATTAACTTGTAGAAAGGGACAGCTGCTTCTTATTTTAGTGTATCTAAACAGCAGCCAAAATAATTTTCAAAGATTTTTGCCTTGACCAGTATACTTAAGTAACATAACTCCTGGATACAGTCCAAACTCAGCATGCATTATACAGAGATTAATGATTTTATTTTGTGTCTACTGTCATCAACTGCTTTGTAAGGAAGTAAGTTGTTAAAAATTTCCAGTAAGTTGTTAAAGATTTTCCTTGGTTTAGATGACGTGCATGAAACCATTTCCCAGAGTCGCTAGATTTCACTGAATCAAATACTTTCTTTTCATATGTTTTAACTGCTGTATCATTACCTGAGAATGTGAGCTTTTAATTAAGAGGCAAAGAAACACAAAATTATAAAACTATTGCGTAGAAAAGCTTGAATACGTAAATCGAGATGACTGAAGGCAGGAGAACTAGCAGAGCTGGTTTAAACTTCCCTTGTGTTTCAGAATGATTTTTGAGTGCTAGTGGATGACAATCCATGTCAACCATAACAACTGATTCTTTCATCCTGAGCTGATACAAAAAGCAGAGATCTTCAATAAAAGGTTAAAAGAAAAAATGGTAATCATTTGGTAGAGAGAGGGTGCACCACAGTTTTGGATAGTGGATAAGCTACCTGCTAGGTGGCCTGTCAGGGACTTTCCGTTTCTTTGCTCAGGAGCTTCATCTAAGCCCTTGCTCTTGGTTTTCACCTGCTCAATGTAGCAGTTGTACCTGTACCCAGCCTTCAGCTGAGGAGCCCCTTTGCTCCAGGAGAGGAGTCCTGATCCAGTCTGTGCTGCCCTGCCAGACGAAGTTTAGCATCAGCGGTAGCTCCCTCTGAACACCAGTGTCTCCACTCCCTCCACGTGGTGCTGAAGGTGACAATGAGGTGGACAGGTCAGCAGGCTCTTCCTGGCAAGGGCACTGCTCTGCTTTATGCAAGCAAGTATGCAGAGCAGGACCACTGATGGTCACCACGGTCAGCCAAGAGTCCTGTAATCACTGGGCAAGTTTGCAGTGGCCAGTCAAGTCTGAGGTGAAGCCAAGAAGTTAAGTCAGCAGGCTGGGATCAGGTCAGGCATGATCATACCTACAGCGTAGCTCAGGTACATAATAGAAATGAGACATTTCAAGTAAGACGTTGAGCTTTCTGATACATTTATTGTACCTGCAGGTACCTGTACCTACAGGTTGGTGCAAAATTATTATAAATCTCATGTGACTACTGAGAGGTATAAGAAGCCTTCAAAAATATCCTCTTTGTCAGCAAATAAAACAGCCGAGATAATGCTATCACATCAGATGGCAAATTCAAACAGATGTTCATCTCTGTGTTGCAACATTTAAGTCAGAAGTGTTTATCTATCTAGCTAAGAAAAGACTGACAGTTCACCTTTGCTGTTAGGAACATAAAAATACTGCAATGTTTTTACAGTAAGTTCTCAAATGGCTGCTAAACTTTACAGATCTTCACATTGAAAACCTATGTATTTACAAACCCATTATTTTACAATTGTTTTCATGTGTTTATTTTAGTGTTGATTGATAACTTTTTTTTGGTGTAGTGAAGAGTGTTAATTACTCTTCTGAACCTTTCTGTAGAGACTCAGGTGCCTTTTAAGAACAAAAGGGACCATTTTTCTTCCTTTCTCTTCCCCTTTCTTCTGAAGCATAAAACTGAAAGCACTTCTGCTTTTTTGTTTTAAGCACACTTAGATTGAAGTGTGAGCTTCCAAATCTGATTCAGAATGTCCTGAACGTGCTCTCTTCTCAACACTGAAAAGCCAGCTCGGTCCAAACATCTCTAGAAGGAGCTGGAATAGATGGTGTGCACTGCTGTCTGTTGGATACCGATGGCTCTCCCCATAGCCTTGGGTGTGTGTTCCTCCTGGATATCCCTCTACCCAAATGGAAGAGCTTGTCTGTCTTTGGTTATCCCTGAATGGAGATGGAAGCTGGCTTCCAACCAAGTTCTTGTCACGGGGGTGGTCAGGTGCCCGATCAAAGCTGTGCCTGAAATGATGTTTTAGCTCAATACAAAGACTCCTGCAG